>JAUTBZ010062439.1:0-17953 GCA_032361785.1 Lepetodrilus galriftensis
ATGAAGAAATTGATTATAACAATAACTCAATTATTATTTTTTGGGACAAGTGACTGAATTTGCTGTGCTGGGTCACAAATCATGAATAACACACAAACAGAATAAACACCCAGTACATACAAAACACAGTCATCATGCTTTCATGACACAAATGATAGGCGAAACCCAGTTCTGGCAAACTATGAAATCGTTGCGATGACAAACCAATCGGATGTGCAAAAAAATAGATGAATAACGTCAATTCCAAGAGTAGGAAGTTGATAGGCAGTGCAATTATGAACACAAATATGATTGTGTGTTGTATTGGCATTGTTTTAAAAAAACGTATTTCTTGTTCATATAGACTAATAAATTTGATATTGGAAGCTTTGTATTGATACACTCATGATGTAACTTCTGTCACTTTAAATTATTTCCTTCTCTTCTTCCCATGCAGGTAGTACGTCCAGTTGAGTATGCGACATGTCTACCTCTCAGCAAGTCAAGGTGAAATGGATGGAACACTTCAACTCCAGCTGGGCCACAGAAGACTGCGAGTTCATTACAACGGAGCCTGGAATGAACGACCTCTACACGCGATTAGAATCAAACAAGGAGGTCCAGCCAATTTCCCAGCAAGCCATTCACCTCCGCGGCCCAAATCTGCCAGATTTCGAACGAGACGCATACACAGTTGAGGAGCAGGAGCACTTGTTGAACACCTTGTTGTCTAGTCAGCTGTTTCTAGCCGAAGTCGTCTGTAGCAACACTCCGTTTGCTCAAAGTCTGCAAAAGCGGCTGGTTATTCTGCAGAGAATCTACCACGCTGTGTCTCACAAGTACCATGATAGACAGCTCAGAAAACAGGCCAAACAGGCTGGATCTGATCAGAATTGCAACGAATCCAATAGTATATCTCCAAGACTGGTCACTGGGAATGAGGCTCTGGTGGAAATGGGCGTTAAGACTGGGCTCAGTCTGTTGTTTTCTCTCCTACGACAAAACTGGAGTTTAGCGGGACAGTTAGGACAGCTGGGGTTCTGTAATGACGTCCTCCAGACCGCTGTCGATATCGTGATGTCCCTCCCTGCGTTGTCTCTTGCCAACGAGTCCAAGCTGACGACTCTGGGGGTGGACTCGATGAATCAAGTGACCCGCTTCCTGTGCACTGCCGCCAGTCCATCATCGGGCGCCGACAGCTACGGACAGCGGCTGGCCTCGGAGCTCATGCTGTCTCTAGCGTCGCAGCGAGGATCTCTGCGGTATCTGCTGGAGTGGATCGAGCTGGCCCTGCAGGTGTCGTCACTGGCTCAGACTGAGGAGCGGCGAGGAAACCAGGACAAGCACGGACTCATCACTTGGACCTTCTTCGATGCCATTTTACAGCAAATGAAAAGTTCAGCTGTAAGTTTGAAATTCTTCGTCCATGATTTGGATTGTGTCTTTGAAATTAACAATGTCTATTGAACTTGAATATTCTAATGTAATATTCTATGGCACAATTACCTAATTATGAGATCAAATATTATGTTATCAGGGTGGGCCAACAAACTTTGAGAAGAAGACGAAACCCAAACGAGATGAAATGGGTTTGACACCAATGTATGAAGCTGGTCTTCTCTTGCTAGAAGAGGTAATACTATACGAGATTCACTGCATTAGTTTGAGCTTGATTTTAACTTGTATTTAAATTATCAACAATTTAATACTCATTCCTTACTAGCCTTGTGAAATGTTCAAAAGGATTCGCCAAGCTCTAATGACAACTGGAAAGCATACTATGGAAAACGGTAAATGTATGTTATTGTATTGGCCATAAAATTGTATGATTCTCAATCTGAAGACATAGGACGTCATCCTGCTGACGTTGTGTGTTGTGTTGTTCTACAGCTACAGCAGCTGGCTGAAGAGTACGCTAACAGTAGCTCCGGGCCGGACGACAGCCGCACCCGAGTCTCGTCCACTGCCCTGTCCAATGTGCTGACCCCGACCCAGCCCGGTGACGTGTTTGTGTGGGGCAGCAACAGCAGTCATCAGCTAGCGGAGGGCAGTCAGGAGAAGATCCTCACCCCTAAACTAGCCACACTCTTCACAGACTGTCAGCAGGTAGGAGCCAATGTACGGTAGGTCAGCTATATATGACAGCTGGCAGAAGTTGTTGGGAGAACTGAATTATTATGGCACATTGGTTGTGCTTTGTCGTGATGACATATCTGTTATTTAACTAATAATATTGACAGTACCGTAGTATGTTATGAAGTTGGAAATTCAATATCATATGAATGTCCATTTAGAGAAGAACCATAGCCTCCCAAAGGTTTTAATAAATTCCTATACAATTTCTGATTTGAGCGAATGAATATTTTTCATCTGTGTTTCAGTTGGAGGCAGGTCAGTTCTGCACATTTCTGGTTCACACGGACGGGTCTGTGAGCGCGTGTGGTAAGGGGAGCTACGGACGTCTAGGAATCGGCGACTCCAACAACCTGTCGCAACCCAAGAAACTGGTGTTTGAGCCGAGACGGAAGATCAAGAAGATCTCGTCGTCCAAGGGCTGTGACGGCCACACGCTAGCACTGTCTGTGGAGGGAGAGGTGTTCAGCTGGGGCGACGGTGAGACACCTCAGTTTATTCTCTGTATAGCACATGTGTCTGTGCTACAACAGTATGACTTAGATGTCAAGTGGTGAACTCTCTGTATTATTTATTATCAGTATAATTATTCCAGGGATTTTTCAGCATGTATATTGGTTAAAAGAGCTACTTTATGATATTGATGAAAATACTGTGGGACATTTTTCAAAAGGAGGGGCCAATTGAATGTTATGTTTTCAACATTTTTGCAGGAGACTATGGAAAGCTTGGCAATGGAAGCAATGCGACACAGAAAAGCCCCAAAATTGTTCAAGGTCCTCTGGCTGGAAAGGTACGTCTATGTGAACTTGGAACGTATGCCTACAACAAGTAACATTTACATATGACTTGCTGTTTTGGTAACAGTTGCATATCACTTTCAGGTTTTATAACAGTTGCGTATGACTTTCAGGTTACAGTTTCCTATAGTATGCAGGTTGTAATATTCTGTATTACTTTCAGGTTGTAAAGTGTATCTCGGCTGGTTACCGTCACAGCGCCGCGGTCACAGAAGACGGAGAGCTGTACACATGGGGAGAGGGAGACTACGGGCGTCTAGGTAACCTATCATTATGCAACACTCCCAGTAGCTACAATATAGCTCTATTGCTCCTTATCTACACACAATAAAGATGAGTCTGTACAATTTTCAATTGTCAATATTGATGTCTGCTCAATGAACAGTAGCTGCAATATTTATTTTAATTTTCTATTTCGGTGAGATATTCCTGCTGCAACATTAAACACTAATTCATTCATTTATGCATTCATCAATTCATGCATTCATTAATTCATTCATTCATTTTGCTTGATATCCTAATATGTTACCCTGTATATTATATTATGTATCCTTCACACTGGACAAACATTGACATGGAGCTTAATGTTTGTACCATGTTTGTGTGCTCCAGGTCACGGCGACAGCTCCAGCCACAGTCTGCCTCGCTTCGTGAAGGATCTGTCGGGGGTGGGCCAGGTGGCGTGTGGCAGTTCTCACACCATAGCGGTCTCCCAGGACGGCAAAACTGTCTGGTCCTTCGGCGGAGGCGACAATGGTTAGTGAATGTCTTTATTAGTTTCGTTTTTGGTTACAGTTACATGAATCACAGTGACTACATTTATGAGAAGTAATGTAGTTGCTGTGGTATTACAGTAACATTACAAGATGCCATGGACAAAGAGCTTTAGTCTGATAATATTTCACTGACATAACTGTTTGAAACTTGTATTTTCCCTCATTTGTAAAATGGAGTGATGTTGAGCCACACTGCCTAATAATCAACTTCATCATCTTCGACATAAATATGGCCATCGCTATTTGCAGGCAAGCTCGGCCACGGAGATATGAATCGTCAGTACAAGCCCAAGGTGATTGAGTTCTTCATTGGGATGTACATCCGGAAGGTGGCTTGTGGCAGTCAGTGGTCCTTTGCATTGACCTCCACTGGACAGGTGAGTCACTGACCTCCATGTTGTGGATGAGACACTGACCTCCATGTTGTGGATGAGACACTGACCTCCATGGTGAGATAACGAAACTGAGTACAAATGGAAACTGTAATGATATCTTTGAACAGTAAGTCCAGTAAGCATTGACATGTCTCTACAGGTGTACTCGTGGGGCAGTGGGTCATGTCTGAGCTGCGGGCTGTCCGAGTTCACCACGCTGCGTCCACACCTGGTAGAGGACCTGCAGAACGTCCGCGTGGTCGACATCTGCTCCGGAGACAGTCACTGCATCGCTCTCACACACGGTGGGTATCTGTACCTGTGGGCGGGGGTCTAGGCATACAATGAGTGCTCAAGTAGTTGGTTACTTTTTCATATTCCGAATCTTATCGATACTGAACTTTACAATTGTAGAATCTGATATTTCCAACATTTCTATTTTGTTTTGTGATTGTCAATGTCTGTGTTATTGCTCAGATAACGAGGTGTACGCCTGGGGCAACAACGCCATGGGTCAATGTGGACAAGGTCACGCACAGAGCCCAGTGACACGCCCCCGGAAGGTGATTGGTCTGGAAGGCGTCCCGATACAACAGATCACCTCGGGAACATCGCACAGTGTGGCCTGGACAGCACTGCCCTTAGACAGGTGGGTGCGGAAATATAGTGACCAATTTACCATTAGTTTGTTGATGACCATGAAGTGATGCACCAGTCATGTATGCCCATTCAGCTGTAGCGTTCTGTTGTAGACATGTGATAGCGTGGCACCGGCCGTTCTGTATCGACCTGCAGGAACACACGTTCATGCTACTGCGGACATTCCTGGAGAGATACTGTGACGGCTTTCACGGTCAGGAACCTCCACCGCCATTCCAGAACAAACAGTAAGTGGAGTTGTCTCCCTTATCAGCCTGAAGATACAAACATTAACCCTCTCTCTGCTGAAGACGACTTTAGTTGCTCGATCACATGCAGAAATAGAACACTTTGATTGTATTCAGCAGGGAGAAAGTTAATGAATTATTCTCCATAAGTTACAATAACTGCACATTTTATTAAATTCTCACTTTTTTATCAATGACAGTCAGAGTTCCCCGCTTGTACACATCTTTCATATCTGTCTTCCAGGGAGCACCACCACTTTGTGTTGATGTGTCTCCAGCTGCTCACCTCTCACCTCTCGCTGGCCCTCGCTGGGGGGCTGGGTTCAGACATCCTGGGCGGTGAGACACGCCCACTACGCAACCTTCTGTTCCGGCTGATGGACACGGACACGCCTCCACTGGTCCAGGAGGTGAGTTGGACTATGTCTCTGTGTGGACTTGGCAATCCATGATCATGTCCTGACATGTACAAATAGTATCTTTGAGGATTCTTGACCACTTTGTTATACTTTGGATGTTGTCTGTTGATGCAGGCTGTGTCTGAGACACTATCTGTCGGGGCGTCGCTGCTGCTGCCTCCACTGAGAGAGAGGATGGAGCTGCTTCACTCACTGTTGCCCCAGGGACCAGACAGCTGGGAGACACTGACCAGGGGACAGGTAATATACACACATGCCATCATTTGATAGTGGTCAGCAGATAGTATACCCAATGCTGTTTACTGCGATCTGTAATCATTGTTAGGTTGGTACTTCCTCTGTAAGTAAACGTCGTCTGTGATTTGTTTCGCTTCCTCCTCAGAGGATGCAGCTCGTCATCATCTTGACCAGTCTCCAGGACAACCAGCAAATAGCCTCCGTCCTCGGCTTTTCCACGGCTCTGGACCGCACCGGACTGACGGACATCAGTCCAGAGTCCGCGACCTCCGACCTCCATCTAGCCGAGGTCCTCATGAAGACCATTCTCAGGAACCTGGCGTCGCACACCGTGAGTCTCAGACCCAAACCCCAGCACACTGGGACCACAACCGAGCATTATCCTACTGAAACTTGTATTGTAATGATAGCTCAGTTGTGGTGTATTATCATCATTGCCGCATTGATGCAAGTTGTGATGTTCTCTAACTGTTGGTACATTGTCTTCAGGAGAACACACTCAATGAGCTGGCTAAGAATAGCGACAAGAAGCTAAGTGAGGCGAACCCCGACACTGCACCTCCGTCCCACCTCCATCGCCTCTTGTCGTCTCTGCAGAAACACATCCTGGCATTCTGCTTCAGTAAGGCGGCCGACGCTAACATGGTTGGTACTATATTAAAATAAATTTACAATTTTACTCATCAGGCATTGTTTTATTTCCCTCATCACCTTTCTCCCGGACCATAGATGACGAAAGGTTTATGAGCATGACTTCATACTCTTAAGTTTTGTCCACAAAAAGTCCCCATATATAATTTGAGCATGAATTCGTAATCCAAAAGGTTTCGTAATCTCGGGGGTCTAGCATTGAGAGGTCATACCCTGCATATTGCAGAATGTTTGCTGTAAAAGTTGAGTATTGTATGTATTTCAGATAGTTCCTGTAGTGAGCCTGCTCCACCAGCACCTGTCTCTGCTTCTGCCAGTGTGTGGGGAGATCCTGTCACAGGCCACCAAGGCCCTGCAACAAGAGGACGGCAACGCAGGATTCTCTACTCAGCTTGAAGGTTCAACCTCAGTCATTTCATTATTCAATATCATTCATGGTGCTCTTTAACTGCTCCCGGCTGGATTAGGCACATACACTGCTCTTTATGACATCTCTGGTTGCCTTCAGCATGGAGAGAGTAAAAATCACATAGAAAGTTTTTAATCCCATTGTAGCCGTTGACAGGGGTAATAAGCGCATTTGAGCAGTTATTCTGGATACTTGCGCTATATAAATGTATAATAATAATAATAATAATAATAATAATATTATTTTGATACCACAATTTAGAATTGTAACCACCATTAGCGCTTAATTGAACCCGGATTAGATTTAGGATTTACAGTATATAATCTTATCCAGGCTCCCTGTTTCACAGGACAATCATAGCACTATGAGTCGTAACTCCTAAGCAACTCCATCCTAGCGTACCGCAGTTATGACTCTCGTAGCACCACGATTGTTCTGTGTAGCTGGCCCCTGGGTTTGACCAGCAAGGCGCGATGTTTGTGAGTGATCATCAGGTCTTGTGGTGTTCCAGAACTGCTGCTGAGTTCGCCGACTGGCGGGATGCTGATGCACGTCCTCCATGCCCTGCTAGTGCTCCACATGGACATGACTGTCCCTGTCCTCCACGAGGTCCTCTCACTGCTGCCCTGTCTAGACAAACTCGGCAAGATCCTGCCGGGGACGCAGCGCCTGGAGAACAAGGAGTTGGAGTTCGATGCAGGTCAGTGCTGGAGGGACGTGGTAGAGAACGCTCTGTGGTGCTAACGGCGAGAGTTGTGCTGATATTAAATACACTGCTTAGCTTAGTTTTCCTAGAGTCTTATTCATCACTCTATCTTGAACATTCACAACATTTCTCAACAATTTGCAACTATTAAACGCACCAACACAGCTGGAGAAAAATGGTTGAGAATGCTCTGGGGTGCTCAGAGCCAACATTTTGCTGATATTGATTTGCATAGTTTTTGTCTTCTTTTCCACTGTTTGCAAGCATTTGCACATGTTTGCGATCATTCGTAACAGTTCTCAACCATTTGCAGTTATTGGATCTATTTTGACTTGATTCTATCCGTGTTCACATTGCAGTATTGTGTGTATATGTGATTCTTATTTGAGGATCTCAGCTGACATCTTGCCTGTATGTTATGTAACCAGTCCACTCTCATTTCTATGGTCTCCAGTTGCAGGAAGTGAGAGGATTGCCTGGAGCTGGGTGATTGACATGGAGCGGACGTGCGCTATCGTGGTCGGACATTGTATCGGCAGCATGCTGCTCGGGGCGCCCAGGTGTCCGTTTGAGATGGAGTCTGCCTATTGGCTGGAGAGTAGACTGTTCAGTAATGGCCTGGAACTGGCCATAGCTCCAATGGGTATGCTTTACTGTTGGCATTCGTTGTTTACTTCAATCATGTAATCAGTAATAATATATTTTGATATAAATTGGTTTAACTATGCCATATATATCATATTTCAGCAAGAATTGTTTTCTCTATATATTTTGTGAAGCTTTATCTGCATTGTTTCCCTTCCAGAAAAAATATTTGCGGCAATCCAAGAGTGTGTATTTGAGCGCAAGACGAGTAAAATACAGCCCAACTTTGATCTGAACCTCGACTCAGTTACTTCCCTTCTACTTGACCTTGGCCTTGGTAATCAGACTGATCCTGTACAACACATGTGGTCAATGATGACAGACTATGCTGAATACCAGGGTAGGTGTGATGTTCCATAAGCACTACATGATATTTTCAGACTTTTGACCTCTTTTGACCAGACTTGGACTTATTTACGACATGTTACTTTCAGACTTGGACACCTGTGAGCTGAGCAATGAGCACCTGTTGGACACCATCAGCCGCTTCTACCTGGCCGCTCTGCTCAAACACACCAACCAGACAGCAGCAGCCTTCCAACAACAGAGGTGTGTACCATCCTAGTAATCGTGTAAACATCGCATATGGGTGAAATATTCCTCCAGCATTAAATCGATCAAAATTAATCTCATCTGAAAACTGACAGCAGAATTTACAGTATAAATGATATTTGTAAAATGTTTAGTTTGTATATTAGTACATGTAATTTAAATATATTGATGACTTCTTTGCACTGTTATTCTTCAGTCCATCCAATCAGTTGACGTCCCTGTATCTCCTGGTGTACCGTCTACGGAGCAGGCTTGTGTCGTACAAACAGCCACATGGGTCCACACTGCGGGCGGAGCGTGACCCACTGTGGCCTCGGGAAGGGGAGGGAGAGAAAGGGGAGGGAACTGGAGCTGATGGAGGGGAGACAACCGAGTCTGGTATTCCTAAGTCCAGTGAAGACGTCGCAGAACATTATGACTCCGATCAGGAAAGGAATGACAGTGATGCCGGGCATTCAGGTGATAATTTAACAGGATATTAGAGTAAATGTAGTAGTCTGCCTATTACATTCCAACTTTCTAATTCAATGCCAAATCAGAAACAAAAATAACATATTTATTCAATTACTTGTGTAGTGGTATAGAAAATGTCTATAATTGTTTTTGGCATAATGTCTGTGGGTTGAATTGTTTCTAGATGATGAAGATAACGCCAGCTCTGGTAGTAGTCATGTGACCCCACCTCTGTCGTACGAAGACGTTTGTCTGACGGTGCTGCAGAAGTGTGTCTTCCTTATCCTGGGTGTCAAGTCCTTCTCAGGTACTCCTGCCCTTGTCTGTCTACACAATGGTCCCTAGACCAGGCCGCAGTGTCTTCAGAGAGCAAGCATATTGACTGAGTGTTGTACAACTAAACAGTAACAAGATGGGTTATCCCCCACTGACAGCTTCTCTCATAAACACACATATATGCTTATTACTGACCCTGTGTTACGTTCTTGTAAGATTGTAATATTGAAGTGTAAGTAGGGATCGTATTAGGTTTATTTGGATCATGGAACCAGTCTTATGTAGTGTTTGTGCAGTCGTATATATATTAAAATACTAAAATAGAACATATATCATATTTTATGTTTGTTGCAGAGGAGACGGACATACTGACACAGGATTCTCAAACTGCAGGATCCAGCCAGGAAACCCGTGAGCCTGTCTCAGGTACTTGATACAGACACACACACACACACGCACACGCACACGCACACGCACACGCACACGCACACGCACACGCACACACACACACACACACACACGAAGCTTTTGCCTACTAATCGCTATGTTTCCTTGATGTTATCAGATAGTTCCTCAGAGAAGAACGTGCTGCTTTCTCCTGGAAGAAAAGTTGTTCGGAGGGGAAGTTTTCCTGACCTCACCTCCAGCGAGTCATTGGTATGTAGCACTGTACATGTTGTTCAGTTATTACACTTCACTTGGTGTATGGACACAAAATGGGAGTAATAATCTTTCCATATCACTTGGTTATTGCAGGCTGTCCTCCCACTATCCTCAGATCACGTCAATAACTAGCAATATACAGTTGTCCTCTCTTATTATGAAATATGCACATTCTGAACTTTGTTTTCAGTACGACTCCTCACTGCGAGGCCTAGATGGTGCAGCCACATCCAATATTGTCACTACCAGAAACCAGAATGGTAATACCATTGAAGTGTTCTTAAAAACAACCAAAAACTAATTAACTTTTAATATTATTAATACTATCATTATGCTGATGAAATATAATGAATAAATTAGACCATGTATGTGTTAGTGATGTTATTTTTTCTAAATGAACAACGTCGGTTGTAGTATTGACTCTGATTTGCATGTTCCAGCAGATGGTGAGCTGGGTTCTCTACAGAAGGTGAAGGAGACACTGCGACGTCTGAGATGGCGACGAGATCGGCTGGAGGACATGCGGTCGGGGTTACACATCTCGCTCGTGTCGTTACGTCGCGACATCACGGAGGAGCTGGCCAGGTTTGTGTGCGGAGAGGAGCTGGCCTCGTCACTGAACAAGCAGGAGACTGTGTCGTCGGCCCTCAGTATCAGCATCTCTGTGCTGGCACAGGCCATGAACATACAGCAGAACAGAGCAGAGGTATGTAGACGATAGCGCTCATGATGATCTGCTCCTAGCTAGACAAATCAATTTCTGTGTGAACGTCATATTCTCTCAACTTTCATGAACATGTTAATATCACTGTTCTAACTCTTCTGATGCTGCACTCCCCAGTCTCGTCTGTACGCCCTGAACCAGATCGTGGAGCTACTGTCGACTGGCAAGGAGAAATACGACACTCTGCCGTCTGGGAGTTCCTCGTCGACCACGCTGCTGAACTCTGCTCACCTCCAGCTACTGGCCGGGTGTTTCGGTCTGCTCGTACTCCCAGCCGAGGGCCTCAACACCAGCACCCAGCTCTACCACTACCAGGTGTGTACTGACCTCTACCACTGGGTACAGACTGCTAGGCGTAGGCTGTGTGGACATTGAAGGCAGTTCTATCTGTATTTATTGTAGTTATTGAACCTCTTTCTTAGGACTGGAACACTTGTGTATGTTTTCAAGACGGCATATCTGTTGCCTAGTGTTTCAGAATGGTATTATGGCTGCCTGAAGTGTTTTCAGGCTGGTTTGTGTGTAATTCAGGATGGCATAATAGTTGCTGGGTTTGTTTCAGGATGGTATAACGGTTGCGCGATGCCAGACACAGCAAGAGATCCAGTTGGCTGTCCACAGGATATACGAGTCACTGGTGGCAGCCCTCCTGAATACTCACAAGTCCGAGGAGCTCGGGGAAGGTACATTCAAGATTTACCACTATTTCCATATGGCCACGTTCTGAAATTTTGCACAATAAACATGTATTTACTATGGACGTCTCCACATCCGTTCAGTCTGGTTGTTTGTCTTGCAGCCACTAAGAACCACCTATTGCTGTCCACGATCCTGGCTCTGAGTGTCAAGTACAAGCCTGTGGACGTGTCGCTGGCCGTGTCCTGTGGTCTGCTGCCACTGCTGTTTGATCTGTGTCAGGTCTCCATCTCTCTGCCCAACACACTGCCGCCCATACAGAAGTGTCTGGAGGCATCCCACCTCGGCGCCATACTGCAGGTGTCCAGTCTCAGACTGCTCCAGATCATCGCAGTCACCACGGGGTCAGTGCTGTGCTGTGTGTGGGTGCTGGATGGAAGTGTGCTGTGAGTGTGGTGGAAGGATGTGGTGTGTAGTGGATAGTTGTGGAAGGCTGTGCTGTACTGTTAGGGTGATGGAAGGATGTGGTGTGCTGTGAGTGTGGTGGATGGAAGGGTGGGTGTGGTGTGGTGGAAGGATGTGGTGTGCTGCGAGTGTGGTGGATGGAAGGGTGGGTGTGATGGATGGAAGGGTGGGTGTGGTGGAAGGCTGTGGTATGCTGTGAGTGTGGCAGATGGATGTGGTGTGTTATGAGTATGGTATGCTGCAGGTGTTTGAGTTGATATGGTGTGGGGTGGGATTAGGAAGTTTCTCTGCATGATATTGGCGTATATAGCGCATGATTCCACTCGTGCACTGTTGTGCTGACATCATGGTCTCCCTGTCCTAGGACGTACGCGGACCGCCTGAGTCTGGGCGTGATCCAGGCCATCATGGAGCTGCTGTGGAAACACCTGCAGAAGCTGCTGTACAGCGTGTGTCCGGGGCTGGACACTGGCAGTGGCTGCTCCGCCAGGAGGACAGGTCAGTAGTACCACCCCTGATCCACAGTAGAGCAGTCATGGTGTGCTACAGTCACCTACCACAGTATGGGGCATCTCATTGAATATATAGGGATGATATTTGAACATGTGTGTTGTTTACCACCCGAAGTAATGGAGTTGACAGCTAATGCCATGTGACTCACCCTAGCCATCAGTAACGACCTTCTCTTCTATAAGTATTTAGGGATGATATTTGAACACATGTATCCCATTTTGTTTCCTGACCAGATGAGAGTGAGAGCGAGGCTACGACGTCCCAGACTGCCGTAGGTGACTTCCTGGTGTTCCTGCGACGTGTGGCAGTCTCTAAGCCGGTCCAGCAACGACTCGCCTCAGTGCGCTGGGTGGACGCCCTCCTCAACGTCGCTAGCGGCACAGACGATAAAGGTGAGGTATTGGGCTTCCACATTTCATGGATTTGCTTCATTATTATTTCTCCCACTTTTCTATCCTAGAAGCATAATAGAGAATATTGTACATGAATTTCCACTATAAAGTAATTAGAAACATTCTGTCGTTCAGGAATCCCGTACTTCAACAACTTGCGGACTCGTCTACTTGCCCTCAATGTCCTGGAGGCCGTCCTGCCAGCTGCCGCCCTAGTGCAGGACACAGCGTACAAGGACAAGGCAAGGAATATTAGCCCTAGCACCTCTGTATTCTCAGAATTGTTTCCTTGTGTGACATAATATGCATGTCGAATGATATTGCTTTTCTACTTTAATTTTTATGACATTCCATTAGTATATAATGAGGATACAGGAGCGGATTTAGTAAGTTGGATAACTTTTTCCAATCCTTTTCTGATGAATAAAATATGTTTAAATCAAAATATAATGAGGCCAGTATTGTTTCTGCATTACTTGTTCTTATTTTTGTTAAACCCAGCAAATGCTGACATTTTCACATCTGTGGTCTTGCTATTTGTCATTATGTACAAGTACTAATACCCTGTCTCTGGTGCTAGGTGGTGGGCCAGCTGTTTGACAGTCTGTCACGGAACATGTGGCAGATCCCAGTGTCGGAGGCCACGCACACCGCCGAGAGGAAGAAGGTGGACATCATGAAGAAGATAGAGATGCTGGAGACGGCAGGGGAGGTAACTGGATCCAGACACAACGTGGAGTCCATCGTGATGCAGGGCGCGTCCTTCGACCCCGAGCGCTGTCTGAGTGGCTCGGTGGAGCAGGGCCACACCCTGGTGCATGGAACTGGGGGACGAGGGTTTGGGATAGGCAGCACTGCCATCACTTCAGGCTGCTACCAGTGGAAGGTGAATCTCGTTAGATTCCTCTCGTTGCAAATGGGTGAAAGATTCCCGCAGCGACGTTAAACTTCATATTCACTCACTCACTCGTTACATTCCTCAGTTTAAAATAAACATTTATATTTTTACAAGCTAGTATGTTAACTGATTCTATTGTCTTTGAAAAGTTACATAATATCTATGCCACATCTTCAATTAACTAGAGTGAAATATTAAATTACGTATTTGAAGAAGAAAAATCTGAAATATTGAAATGTATCTTCATCTTCTATATTATAATGTCTATTCAAATGTGCTATAGGATTCAATGTGATATTAATGTGAGATTCATACTCTTCTTCATTCCTCCTGTAGTTTCTGATAGTGAAGGAGAACCGGTGTAATGAGGGCACCTGTGTGGGCGTTTCCAAGTGGCCAGTCCGAGAGCACGGACATCGGACAACATCGGACATGTGGCTGTACCGCGCGTACAGCGGAAACCTGTACCACAACGGAGAACAGACTCTGACTTTGCCTAACTTCAGTCAGGGAGACTACATTACAGTCGTCCTGGACATGGATGCACGTACACTGGCCTTCGGGAAGAACGGAGAGGTGTGTATAGGAAGTATATCACTGCCTAGAGATGCGAAAGATTCTTGTAGTGACATTAAACTCCATAATCGCTCACTCATTGCTAATTGGATGCACAAAGTAAAAACTGAAGGATATATACTGTTGTGCCTTGAGTTGTACATTGCTGTGTATGTAGGACTGCACTGAGGATCGTGTTTACAGGAACCTCGGATAGCGTTTGAAGACCTGGATGCCACCGAGCTCTACCCATGTGTTACCTTCTACAGCAGCAACCCCGGGGAGAAGGTACGTATCGCCAACATAGACTGAGACAACCTCTAGCTACTTCCCATGTAACCAGCAACAGTTGTCAACATGTACAAGAATGGATGCACCGTCGCAGTACAGTTATCATCCTTGGTTTACAGGTTTACTGTGCTACACATGTTGCCATTAGTATAATAATTTTGTAACAGCTCTATACCCAATTTTAAGAAAGTCAGAAGGAATACAGATCTGCCTGTCTATTATGTAGCCATGGTATCGTGTGCTCGTTGCAGGTGAAGATCATGGACATGCAGCTGAGGAGCACTCCGCGTGACCTGCTGCCCGGAGACCCTCAGTGTGCCCCCGTCACTGCAGTCATGGTGGAGGCCAGCATCTCTCTCATCCGACACCTGCACTCGGAGGAAGTCTGGACGCAGCACATCAACAGCCGCATCTTCACTGTGCTGCAGGCAATACATGCCGAGAGGGAGACAACTGCTGGGGCGCGGGCATCAGAAGAAGGACTTGCTGGTGAGAGAATGCAGGTGTTTTGTAGGCAGTGTCAGCTGAAGGAATGCTCGGCTGATGTCTGTTTGTTTGGCTGTCATTCCTTGGTGTTTAGAGAGTGTTTATTAATATTTATATAGTTATGCACTATATCTAAATAATTATTACGTTGGTACAGGTTTTATACACATTTTCAGTGGTAGAATTTCAAAATGATTAACCATGTACACTTGCATTATCCTGTAGTTGATGTTTCTCTGAATTAAAACCAACTGTTCCCAATTAAAAGGTGCAACCTGCCCGGAAGTATCGGCACCAGGGAGCTTAAAGGGGACAGAGAGTGTGAACGATGGCCGCCTAGACTGGCTGTGTAGAGAGGTGGGTGTCACCAAATAGGAGTTATTTCTGAATGCTCCAATACCCTTCAAACACTATGCTGTGCTTGTCATTTCTTTCAGAACATGTGACACTCTCTCCTTTGGATTTGTTTTCCAAGGATGTTTGTATTTAATTATTACCGTACTTCTCCTTGTGCATACTCCATCTTCTATTATTTGGACTAATGGTTGTACTTGACATAGGATGATCATTGATAATGATGTGTAGGACAAGTGTACACTGTACTGCTGTCTACAGGTGTGGCCGTGCATGGTTGTGATCGGAGGTATGGACCGTGGACTGCGTGTCGGTGGCCGATGCCTGCACCGACTGACAGGGAAACGCGGGACGGTTCTGGGCCTGGCCAGGGAGGGGGCGACCACTGCCAAGATTCAGTGGGAGGAGGGAGACTCCACGACAGGGTGAGCTCAGGCACCAATACTTCATCTCGCAGGTTGCCGAGAACATCGGAAATTACTCAAATAATACTAATAATAATAAATAAATATACACTTACAGTGTACTTATTACGATAAAAATTAAAGAATTAATGATGATTTTGATTCTGTACCTGTCTCCAGAGACACGTCGCTGAGCAACCTGGAAGCAGTGGAGAGTTTGCCCTTCCTGATCTCCAAGCTGACCGGTATCGCTTCCCATCACCTGGAGGCCATTGTTGAGATGACCTTCCTGACCACGCATAAGTCGCTGACCGATATGGACGATGAAGTGGACGACACCGTCCAGAAAGCTGGGTCCTCCTCCAAGGACAAAGTGACCGCGGAGGAGGACAAAGACAAGGAAGACGACCTGATGAAGGAGCTGGACCGAGACATCGCACGCATCCTGGACGAGGAGGAGGAGGCGGTCGACATGGACCACAACGCCGACAAGAAGGGGTCCGACGAGGACGTGACGGGGAGGGACGGAGGGCCTGACACCGGCGGAGTCGTCGTTCCCAGTGGTCAGAGCTGTAGTGAGGACCTCGCGCCGGTCAGGGACGGCAGCGAAGACATCACCGAGGTCACCGACAGTTCCGGGGACCAGTGGTTCGAGGCCGAGAGCGGATCTGGACCGCAGTCCGAGGAGAATCTAGCCGAGACTGATGTCAAGTGTGAAGACCCCGAGATGGAAGCGGTTGTCGGTGACAGTGCTGACGCTGACGCTCCTACTGACGACCGTCCTGTGTGCACAGAGGTAGCAGCCACAGCGCAGAGCTCCACTCTCAGTGCCAGCGACTCCAGCACCTTGAAGTGCTCCACGGAGGAGAAGGAATTGAAGTGCTTCAAGTATGCTGCAGTTCAGTTGGCGGCTCTCAAGGCTCTCTCTGTGATAGTCTGCAGCAGTAGGTTCACAGAGATGCTACTTGTCCAGAAGGAGAACGCGCGGACGGACGCGGCCAAGGGCATGCTGGACGGCATCCTTCCACAGAGGGACGAGACTCTCACCGCCGTTCTCAGGAGCATCCTCCGCCTCATGGGTCAGAGGGCAACTATGCCCTTGCCCTTCCGGAGAGTTGTTTCCCTTGGCGAGATGGAGCGCACTCTGAATGTTCTGCAGAAGTCCATGGTGACTGCACAGGCCGAGGAGAAGCTGAACATTCAGGACTATGAAGGTAATTGATCACAGCAGGGGTAGAAATAATATGCAAATTTAGTTCAGTCTTTAGAATGTTTTTCTTTCTGATCCACATTTTCGATTTCCCAAGCGAGGTAATTCTGCATATGTAAAATATGAAAATGGCGGCATTTATTAGTTATGAAATATTGTTATTATTTTTAATAGTTTTAGGGGGTGTTTATTGCAGCAGGGTTTTAATACGTCAAATACGGTAATGCTAGGTATGTTGTGAATGTTTCATGTGTATATTATGAATGTTTCAGGTATGTTATGAATGTTTCAAGTATGTTGTAGGTTTGTTGTGAATGTTTTAGGAATGTTGTGAATGTTTCAGGTATGTTGTGAATGTTTCAGACCAGCTGGAGGAGACACTGCTGAGCCAGGGAGTGACACCGGACCACAGCACCACGTCTCACGGAACTCTGACCACGCCAAGCAGCGGAACCACGGGAGAGGTCAATAAGTTCCAGCTGCAGTCGTCAGCCGCCCAACAGACATCAATACTGCAGTACATGAACACCAGCTCCAGGTCAGAGAGTTAATGTTGTTGTCATTGCTAATGGTAAAGAAATGTTCCAATATCAAATAACTGCTATAGATTTTCCTCATATGGGTGAAATATTCCCACTGCGACATAAATCATTGATTCAATCAATTTAATATAGACTTGAAAAATAACTATCATTGTGAATCTCCCTGAGTTCTGAAACAAGCTATTCCAAGGGCCTGCTCCTTTCTAGCTGTACTGTCTATACTTTCTGTATGATGCTCGCGCAGTTATACTGTGCGGTGTTGATCCTTGGTAACTGTGCATGCGTCAAACAGAAAGTACAGACAGAACTGCTAGAAAGGGACAGGCCCTAAATTTAAGAGCGTTTTCGATTCAATATCCTCGTTGTCGACTCAAAATGTATGCGCATGCGTAGTGAGTTTCCCCCCACGATACAAATCGAACGCGAAATCCGTTGTCGGACAACGCGCACACCAAACAACATGTCAGTTCACTGTTATGTTTACCATAGCATTCACGTTCAAATCCATTATATCACAGAAAAT
>JAUTBZ010062550.1:0-17953 GCA_032361785.1 Lepetodrilus galriftensis
TACTTTGCATTTTTAACTCCAATTCTGTCCAAAACGACAACTTAATTTGTGTCAGACTGTGATATTATGCCTTTAAAGGCATACTATCACAGTTGTACATTTAAATATGCATTTTCCTTGTTATTTGTGACTGGTCTTGAGAAATGACACTTTCATCCGATCTTGACATCTTTATTTCCATGTTACATGAATGAAATACCAGCAGACAATTACAAGATCCAGGAAATTTGGTCATGCGACAGTTGTAGACGGAACTCGAGTTGGTCTACAGTCATACAGTGAGGAGCTTCGCTTCCAGTAGTGAACCCAGTTCTACTGTTATCTGAAACACAAATGAATGGATACAGAATGAGTGATTTTTTTGATTGGATTAATGTTTAATGTCGCGGCGGGAATATCTCACCCATAGGCGACGACAGAATGAGTGAATAAATTTAGTTTTTACATCATAGCGAGAATCTTTCACCAAGATGCGACTAATAGTAATACAGAATGTGGTAACATTATTATGTCATATATTCATAAATAAGTTTTCATGAGATTCAATTGACTGTTACACAACACTATTACCAATATGCTCTATGTATCATGGATGTAAAAATCTGATTTGTTTGTAGACTAAGAGAAATCCAAATTATTATTTTGTTATTTTCATGCCACTAAAGCATTATTCATTTAATCATTAGCAACATCAACAACACACGTGTACCAGAAAACTGAGCAAGAGAAACACGATACCTTATCAGTGATGTCTTCAACTCCGGTTATTTCAGAATCCATGGAGAATCTATTGGGACTGCTCGGATGAAGATCTACAAGATAGAATTGTATATACACTGAATATAACCATTATCTACATTGAATAACTATTGTCTACACTGAATAACTATTGTCTACACTGAATAACAATTGTTCATCATGTTTCATACTCCCCAGGGCACTGATCCAATGACTCAGGTATTACTAGTACTGTAAATCGTGAAATTAATGCGAAAAATGCCACCCCCATATTGTCGCATTTAATTGCTGTGCATTAAAGGTAAGACCGGGGAACAAAGATGTATGGAGACAAGGTCGTTCGCATTTTATTGGCGTCGCATTTACGTCTAAAATCTAGAAGTCGCATTAAATTAGTGACACATTAATTTAATGATTTACAGTATACTAATAATAGTGTAGTGTTTTAAGTATGGAGTCTAGCAAGAAATAAATACTGTTATATGTTTCATTATTTGTTTTTATATCCACGATACAATCCAATAATCTTATTAATCAAATTATAGATACAGTATATCATATAAGCTTGGGTATTGCTTCAGAATGCTCTTATATCCACAAAGAGACTATATCACTGCTAATTACAAGATATCTTATATTAGTGGATATGAGAGCATCATGATCATAACTTGTTTGTATTTCCAACGTAATCGAACGTACGGTTTCAATAACCAAATATGTTGAAAATATATTTTGACACACAACTTTTGAACTTTCTCCAACTATTCAATTGATGATAGTTTTATAGAATGGTTAAAGAGTCAGTGAGCTATTGTTCTACGATGCAGCGGGAATCTTTAACCCATATGTGACGAAGAATGTTTGGATCTCTCTTACATTTCTATTTTCACTGCAAACGGGTAAATATGAAATGATTGAAATCACACACCTGCAGTTAGTATGTGAAGCTCCAACATTGTTGTGATGGGATCATAAGACATCACTTTGGCCTCCTGTAATAATAAGACAAATAATATTTTTTGTGTAATAATATTGTTTACTAAGACCAGAGTTATTTGTTTCCCTGGTTTACAGACCAGGGCCCCGTTGCTCAGAACTATTGTAGCTACAACTATTGTACGGTCATCGCTTTTTATTGCGGCGGGAGCCCAGTTACAACTATTGTAGCACTACAACTGTTCTGAGCTACCCTATTATCTCCACTGTGGAAAATAAAAAGAATTATTTTTATTATATTATATACACTATAGTATTACTGTATGTAGTTTATTTATTTAATTTATTAATTTTTCAAATTGAGGTTTAGAGCTGCTTTCAAGATTTTTTTTACTCATATCACAGCTTTTCAGTTTATGACAGGAGGAAACCCGCAACATCTGTAGCGCTGAATGTTGCAGTAAACCTGCGAGTACCGGCTGATACTGACAGACCAAGGATAATAACTCAAAATCATGTAAAAAATGTATCTTTCGCACATATTGATGCTGGGCTCCCAGGACGGGATTTTACACCGGGGCTTTTGGTTCTGATCCACTGTTCTACCATTGTGCTACCACCCACTCCACTTACTTTGTAGTTTGATACTTCCGGTGTACAGCTACTTGTTAATTCTATAATCTGAAAAATAAACCATTGAGTATTATTATATGATATTCCTATTAGTATTAGTATACAAATTACAACTCTAGTTAATAGTAGTTACTAGTATATTACCATGGATTATTACTATTCTGCAATATCCTCTATCCTACAATACATTTGCTTGAAGTGATGGTCAACTGTTACTACGCAAATGG
This sequence comes from Lepetodrilus galriftensis, assembly GCA_032361785.1. Taxonomy (NCBI): domain Eukaryota; kingdom Metazoa; phylum Mollusca; class Gastropoda; order Lepetellida; family Lepetodrilidae; genus Lepetodrilus; species Lepetodrilus galriftensis. The sequence continues at coordinate 2,535 of JAUTBZ010062550.1, forward strand.
TCAAATACGCAGACTTTGCAGATTCAATCGTCAGTTGGACTTCAATAACGCTGGATGTACTGACCTTGTATGCTATCTTGTCGCCTTTCCGAGGGGGACCGGCGACATCTGGAAACTCGCTGTATTTGCAGTTTACTTTTCCCACTGTGGAGACATTTTTCTGAAAGGGGGAAAACAATTTTAAAGGCATGTTTCGCATTTATGTCTAAAATCTAGAGGTCGCATTAAATTAGTTATGCATTAATTTCGTGATTTACAGTCCTCTACCAACTTAGCCAAAGGGATATCAACAGCCGAGACCAATACAAACATTCTCTATCATACACCGACCACTACAAGAAAGATTACACCTTGTTGATCAAACACATGTTTAACATCTACCTTAGAGACAACTGGAACCATTTCACTTTGGGTTTGTGAATGTAGACTTGGATCAGAACCGTGAGTGTCGCCATTGGACGATGGCGTTGTCACAGGGGGAATAACTGTTTTGCGTCCACGTGGTGTCCTCTGTCTAGTGTAAACCATCGCTCCATTGGTCAGTTTGGATTCGTTCATAGTGCACGGGGGAATGCTACGGTTCTCATCATTCTCTCTGACGGGAATGTCGTCGCTCGATGTCGCACCAGCTCCCCACTTCAGCCGCTTATCTCGAGGATTCTTTCCAAACTTGAAATCCGATGAATCGTTGTGAACGCGATGGTCCTCAGAGTTTGGTGGAGTGTCACGAATTGGTGGAGTGAATGCGGCACGATCATTTTCAATCTCGTTGGACGTTGTTGTCTCACGATTGTTTTTTGGTTTGGGTTTATCCTCGTCATCGCTGAATGTTCTGTGTATACCAAGTGGCCGTTTAGAATATGGAAGATTAATCTTAATAACTTTATCCTTGACCGGTCTCATTACGACAGAATCATTAGCATCCGATTTTAAGTCACTTGCTGCTTGTTCATTTTCATTCTTATTTTTCCTTTTCCTTTTCCGCTTTCGTTTTTTCTTATCTCCCGATTCGTCGTTTGTTTCAGTCTGATTGGTATCGGAAGAATTGGCTCGCTGTTTCTTCTTGGCAACCCCTTCATCGATGACCTGTTCTGGGGTAATTTGCTGTGCCTGCTGTTCAATTTCCATTGAATTGAGAATGTCTAAGATTTCATGTTTTCGTTTCTTCAGGTTACGTTCGGCATGATCAGAATCAGCTGTAGCACTGCAGACTATGCTGAGATCATCAGGAACTTCACTGTCACGAGATTTCTTCTTCTTTTTCTTTATCTTTGTTATTTCAACATTCTCAACTTGTTCAATGTGAGCAGGTACATTTTCAGTTGTGATTGAGTCATCATTTGGCCTGCAAGAAAGAACATACCAGTGTTGACATAAACTACTCAAAATTTGTTAGGGAGCACTATTAACATGATTAAGGGTGGTATTATATTATATTATATTTCAATATAGGGTCATTAAATACATTTTTCCTACAAAAATTATACGATCGTTAGCAAATTATTAGTAGTATATATGTTATTAGATGAAAAATGGTCATTGTGAAGACTAACCAAAATAGAATACATTTAACAATTTGCATGTCTGTAATATGGTAAATTATATATAAACTATAAAGTACTAGTAGCCACATGTTATTCCTTTGTCAGTTACGGTAGCTGTAATAAAAGAAAGTTGAGTAACACTGTTTAGTCTGTTTTATTTTAATGTTGACTTTTCACATCAACCAACATTTTTTAGAAAACATGTTCCAACACCTGCATAGGATTTCAGCGATAGAAACCAACTTAAAAACTTACGGTACTAGCACGAATAGTGATACCTTTAGCATTGCGAGAAATGGCCCGGGCTAGAGGACTTCTGTTAATTTCGATCCCTGGGATTTGATGAATAGAGCGAGTTTGTCTTATTTGTCTTCGGAGGTCAATTTTGCTTTATCATACATTTCTTTTGCAAGGAGAATATTAAAATTTAGTGTAGTATTCTCTTACGCAAAAGATGGCGTGCAATTTGCTAGATATTAGCCTTCATACAATGAGCAATACTAGCGAAGCCTTATCACCAGCTGTTAATGATAGACAGGGCTAAGCGTTGACCCTATTTATGGTGACATTTGTACTGTGGGCACAGTGGGGCGAACTATACCTCCAACTAAACCGTGTTTGTTTGTTTGTTTTGTGTGTGTCTGTGTTTTTTAATTTTTTTTTTTATTTATTTCTGGAGTCGAACATGCTAAAATTTATACAAACGCCAATGGGAGCAAACGGTTTGGGGAACTGTTACTATACTGCTACTGTAAAATATACTTACAACACCAGTATACTGTCATTATCTCGCAAGATGCTCGAGTTCTCCCACGGCGGTATTCTACAATCGGACAGAATGAGCTTGACACATTTATTGGGAAGGTCAAATTTTGAGATGATCCTCTTTTCAATATCAGACACACATTTGCACTGTTGAAAACTGACACAGAACCACGAAGGCTCCGTATTCAACTGCTTAAAAGTAAGTTTAACCCGAACACCATGGTCTATGGAGGCTGCCATCTTGTTTCATATGTCGGAATTTCTCGGTTCAAAGATCGACTTGATTCTTCCGATTGATTAATACTCTTTAAACTATCAACTAAACGAGTATATTCAACCAGAATGTACCAGGTGATTTGTGTAGGATTACTTAAAACATTGAAAACATTCTAAAATTATTATCTTATTTACTTGATGAACGATGATATATAAATGAGTGACAACCAGAATATTGAAATATTAAGATTTGAGATTGAGCTGTTGAGAGTATTGACGGAATATTACAGACTGGTTCATTTAAATCGGATGCGATGCGACAATATATTTACATGTAAACGGAACCCATTCAAGAGATGAATAACAGGGGAAAATATTGCACGTGTTTTTGCAAGTAAATAAACCTCTTTTGCGTCGTAGAGGCTTAAAATTAGGCGGACGTATGTCGAAGAAAGTAGGCCTAAAGGTGAATGTACTTTTTAATAATTATTTCGTCTGTTTTTCTTTGTGTTAGTGTGTAATTCGATCAGCAGCTGATCGACCACCAGGGCAGCTGACCACAGATTCTCAGTGACAGATTGTCATTCATCAGTTTTTCATAAATCATCCTTTTATTTTTGTTTGTGCAATCTATGCCTGTCAGTAAAAATGAAATGTCACAATCTAGTATGCTTGAGAAGATGAGTATCAGAAGCACCACAATCATTTAGTGCTGCTGAAACGGTTAGGGTTGTTTCGCTTCAAAACCTGTTCGTACCAACTCCAGGTCGTTTCGCCCGGCTTGTTTCGTCCAAGTTGTTTTACGGTTTTTGATTGATTCGTGCTAGTTTTATGTTGTTTTGTAACATATTGCATCAATGGAGATAGATGATCAAATGAAACAGTATGAAAGTATTCGCTATCTGGGTATATTTGTTTCTTAAATAAAGCATTACGTTTACAATAACCTAAAGGGATGAAACGATCAGAAACTAGTACATGATTGGTAGGAACAGACCCAAAATGAGTGAAAGGACCATAGTTCAACTAGTAAAAAAGTCTTTTGATGGGAGGGCGGAGTCTGCATTCCATCAAAAGACAGACATTTTAATAGAACTAGATAGGACCTAGAATGCAAGTGCGAAACAACTCGGATGAACAGGTTTTGAGAAGTTGCCCCAAGTACCAAAAGTTGTTCTCTTTTGAAGTTTTAATACTTGTTATCCCTGGTCATCACTAAGGGGTTGTTCCATTCACACTGGACATGAATGGAATATACGGGACAGGTGACTCGAGGACGTGTCCAATGTGTCCACACTCAAAAGGTGGTGTAGCCTGTGCAGCAGCAAATTTATGACGTCACAAACACAAACTACAACAGTGTTGGCGTCGGCTGTATCAGATGCAATTTACTTCCTATGGTACGGGTTGTATGTCCAGAATTTGTGTCCTGGACTGTGAATGGAACACCACCTAAGACTCAGGCCATGTTTATGGCTGGATAATGTGAATCCATTGACAGATTTAGTCCAGCAATAAGGACAAGTTCAGCAGTGTATCATTGCAGGCCTACAGATATCTGATTATAACTATCCAGTGTTGTATTTCAGCCGAATGGCAGTCACCGCATCGGCAGCCACTCCATGCCATCCTGGGACTTGCCTTCCATTCTACAGCAGCACTTGAAGGTAAAACACTGACCTCGGACGATAATGACGTCACACCGAACGTTGTTCTTGATTAGTGTTCTGAAAGAAAATAGATGCTGCTGATCACTGAAGCAGAATTTATCTGATTTAGAAAGATACTTTAACTCTCTATGCTGGCGGCAATCGGAAATGCACTAATGAGACGTGAATATGTCTAATCCAACAGGGAGAGGGTTACGGTAATCATGTACTATCATCATGTATGGGTGAACGATTTCTACTGTGACTTTAAGCAACAAATTATCATGTGCTGGTATGGTTATACAAAGTACGCAATGTTGGTCAAGTTGTGTTCTGCAGGCAATACATATTTTAAGTATTTATTACCGATTATTGTAAGTATTACAGTAGTAACATGGTGTCTTGTATAATATATGTTCATGTTAACTTCCATTGTTTTAGGGCAACACCAGAAGCTATGATGCACTACTGGAGATGTTGTCTAAACCAGAACTGCAGGTAAGAGTAGAAAGCAACAAGATTATAGATATTCAAAATTATTAATCAATATTACATTTTATCAATTATTAAGAATTAGATATAAAACATCAATGAAAATATATATTTGTGTCTTGTAGTTTTCATTCCTATCAAAATATCAAACAAAGAAGTACAAAGTCATGATCACAAAGATATTGAAACTATGTACACTGTAAAAGTACAAGATTGTCACATATTGTCAATCATCGCTGTAACATTAAGCAACAAGTCATTCATCATGTAAGGTTTGTGTTGTTCTCCATAAAGTCTTATTGTCTAAAATGTGTTGTTGCAGTCGGAGGTCTTGATTGGGGTGCTGCGCAGTGTCCGGGGCAACATAACCTCGCTCGGCCAGCAACATGAACAGCTGGTGGGCACACTGATGGTGAGTTCCGAATGAAAGATGAACATTTCATCTTCCTGTTGTCAGTAGGAATATTTGTTGACTAATTGCATTTATCTATGGCTTTCTGACTAAGAATTCTGCTGAATTCTGACTGAGAATGAGGAACCCTGACTGAGAATGATCAGAATGATAAAAAAAACACCCTGATATCCCGTGTCGTTGACTTTCAGAAAATCAACTGGCCCCACAGAGAAGAGAAAGTGATAAAAGAGTACCGGATGTTTCTGTTGAATCTGCTGTCAGCGCACACCTTCTATCTGCGAGCCGGTCTGCGGATGTTGGTGTCACACCTGCTTCCCGGTAAATGTGCTATAGACATATCGGATACTGCAGGATATATTTTTACAAAGACACCTTAACTAGTAGGGATGCTGTCACTGTTTCTTTAAAAGAATATTTAAATACATTTAAATTAACCCCAAACAATAAGTGAACGATCACCATCATGTTTATAAGAAATGCTATGAGAGAACTATGGTCGCTTTGATATGAGAGCTTTGAGAAACTTTTATTTAACCTGCATTATTCTCATATAGTGCAAACATGCCTCTTGAACAGGGTTATAAGTTCCCACTCGCCTGGTGGCCCGATCTATTTCTCGTAATGTAAAGGTATCCTACGGGCGAGTAGAAATTTTATGTTTTGTTATTTATATCATTATTCGGGCGAGTACGTTTTAAAGTTAAGTTCTAACCCTGCTTGAATGAGGAAAAGTGACTAAATGAATTGTGACAATGCCATGATTTTGTTTATCTGATAGATTCATCAACAAAGGAAGCAGATGATGCGACCAAGGCTAGCGACAAGACTAAGTTCATCAATATTCATCTGGTACTTCGAGCTGTTGGATCTCTAATTCCTATGTACGTACATATTTTCGTAGAACTTATCAATTCATATTTTTATTTATTTTTTTATATTTTTTATTTTTTTATAAAGCTACTTTGAAGATACTATCACATTTATCCCGTTTTTTATTTAATTTGGTGTGCGTGTTAAACTTGGAGATTAATGCCACTTTTAAGATTGTTTTCAATGATGTCACTGTTTCAGGACGTGGTCGGTGCTGATGCCACTGCTGTGCAGCAGCTTCCCCTACGTGCTGCGACCTCTGTACCACCTGGAGTGCTACGTGACCAACCTGCTGCGCATCCCCGCGTACATGCCCAAACTCAGACAGCCCATCCTGGAGCTGATCGTAAACAAGCTCATACAACTAGATGTGAGTGCACCTACTACATTTAACCCTCTACATGCTGGAGGCAACCAGATATGCCCTAAAGGACAGTATCTGCCTAATTCAGCAAGGAGAGGGTTAATTAAACAATATTTTGGTTTTGAGCTGCTTTCAAAATTCTTTCACTGATATCACGGCTTGTCGGTTTAAGGCAGGAGGAAACCTGCAACATCCGTAATACTGAATGTTGCAGTAAACCTGCGAGAACTGGCTGGTACTGACAGACCAAGGATAATATCTGCATTGCCACTCTACAGACAGTGCAAGATATCTTGATCACGTTGGAAAGGTAACTTTTGTGAAAAGTGGGGCCTTTGGCGTCAAATACCAATGTTCTACAAGCTGCCACCCCCACCCCACCCCACTTAGGCTGTCAGATTACTATAGGGGTGGGTGGGAGGTTTTTACACTGAACAACATCATGAATAGCAGTGGAAAGATGTGTTTCTATGTAAAACAATAAATGAATACACACAAAATTATTGTAGCATGTATATGTCGATAAATTAAGTCGTGTGTTGCTGTCAAAGATGATGTTCTTGCAATGAATCGTAAAATTATATTTTCGCTAGGTTCGATGTCCACGTGCAGATATTGAGGCATCAGAGGACGACGATATGGACCAGGATGTCTTTGACATGGTAGGTTGGAAGCAGTTCCTTTATTGCAGACACATCGATGGAAGATGGTATTCATTTTTTTCTAATAATAACAACCATGTTCATGGAGTGTCTTTATCGTCAGATATGGATGAAATATTCCTGCTAATTCATTCATTCATTCATTTATTTGTTGATTCATTCATACATTCATCCATGCACCATATGTTGCAGGATCCTTCCTGTGATATGGAAGACGGTGGTAAACCCAGCCCAATGAAGCATGTAGACGCTCACAAGTTGGATGTTTTGATGGAGATTTTGTTGACATATATTCACGACTCGCTCTACAAACAAGGTAAAGATTACTTTTGGTTTAAGTATTGTCAGATTCTTTATTAAATAATTTTCTGGTCGTTGTTTACGTTGAATAGATTGTATTTAATTCCAATGTTTGCTACACCTTCAGTCTTGATTAATGAGGAACTATTGAGAGTTATATCCCTTGTGTCACTACTGCTAGTCCGCTAGATGGAACTGGGTTCTAGAATGACTAGCGTCGTAATTTTAGGCATCTTTTTTTCGGTCGTACTGAGAGCTTAACATTTTCGCGTGATGCTTCTTTGTGCACCAGCAGTGTTCAATTCGTGCAATAAGCAAGATATATTATTTATCAAATTGTAAAGGTTTCTGGTGGCTAGCCTGTAGACTAATTTGTGCATCTCTGACTTGTTTCAGAGGAGCTAGATTGGGATGCCTGCAAGCAGTTGTACCGAGAGCTGCTGTTGGTGTTTGAGAAGATGGTACTGCCCACGTACGCCTCGGGTCACACGCAGTTCTTCATGTTCTATATATGTAGTTTACGGCAGGTAAGAGCAAAAACTAGCTTTATTAGCAAGCGTTGATTGCATTATCGGCTTTCATTGTTGCCTACTTTATTGTACTGCATGTAAAACTGGAAAAATATAGCGTTACTATCAGTGTTCGAAATTACTGCTGGTAATTACTGCTAGTTCTCCATTTCTTCGGGCCATTTTCATGAAAATTCTTGTTCCGCCAGTAATGAGCTTTCAATTCATAAAAGGTTTCATGTATCTTTGATGTTCAACAATTCCTATCTTCTCAGAATCTTGCTGATGGTTTCATCGACTATTTGTGGAAAAAGTTTCAAAACCCCAATACGCAGACCGTGTTCAGACAGGCGGCTGTGGGCTATATTGGAAGCTTCATGTCCAGAGCCAAGTATATTCCTGTCAGGTTGGTACTGTTTTTGTGGCCCCAGTTTGTCTGATTTTGAGTGCATTACTTACAACACTGTTATTTGGTTATTTAGTAGAGAGAAAACAAATGTTTGCACTAGTATTCATGGAATGGTTTATTGGTGGCAATGTAAATAATCTTGGAATGCGACTAAAGACTTGATAACAAAAACTATTCCTGCTCTGACGTAAAAGAATAATTCACTTATAATAACAAAAATAATACAAAAACATAAAATAATTCATAAAACAAGATAATTTCTGAAACATAAAGTAATACAAAAAATAATGCATAAAACATTAAATAATACACAAAATATAAAATAATCATAAAATAAGGATCTAGCTTCATAAAACATAATCGCCTATGGGTGAGATATTCCCCGCTGCGACGTAAAGCATTAATTCAATCACTCAGTCATAGAGCACAGAACATGCAGTGTGTTTCTGTGTCACACAGCACTGTGAAGACGTGTCTGGAGCTGACGGTGGGCTGGGTGCACCGCTACCTGGAGAAGTTGTCCGGGGAGACGCTGTATGCCGACATCGCCCACCACGCCCCCTTCTACTCAATCTGCCAGGCCATCTTCTACATCTTCTGCTTCCGCAGCAAGGAGATCATCAACAGCAGCAAAGGTATTCCAAATGTCCAGTCGCCTCGGCAACACTTGAATGTGCAGGGGCCTATTCCACAAAACAGTTGTAGTAGTTGTAAAAGTTGTAACTCCTTATGCATCAGGGTATTGTTTCTCGAATCTCTCATATCTACTATAGTGCACGGCCCCCATGTATTAGAGATGGCTATGAGAGTCCTTATGGTCTCATAGTAGATATGAGAGCTTCTAGAAACAATATAAAGGCGTTAAGACGACTCTTGTAGCAAACGATCATTCTGTGGAACGAGTCCTTGAAATCAATTGGAAATGCATTGCAAAAGTAATGCTAGTAATATTTTATGTGAATTGAATACGTTTCCTATTTCAGGTTACAAATGGGCAGAATCGTTACACTTGCAGAAGATTGTCACATCAAGATTGAATCCGCTTCGCCTGTGCTTACCTATTGTAGTGAAAACGTTTTCTTCTGTGGCGAGGTTAGTATACACTCCATCGTGTATTTTTTGGTGTATCTATCTTGTCAGACATTCGTGTATGCAGAAAGTGTTATTCAGACTAAGATTACTTGCTCTATAGAAAGTACATCCCCTGGCTCAAGACAGTGTATTTTCTGTAATAAAAATAGAAAGACACTTTGGGATAAATTGAAAGGCAGGGCTCTACATTTAAAATTTGTTTAGGCACCTGTCCATCTGTCCTGTCCGACATGAAACTACTTGCCTTGTCGGTAAAGGGATTGTTAATCTGGACGCTATTTCACTTGTCTGCCATGGATAATCAGTACCTGTCTCAGCCAGGCGTACATTCCTTACTGTCGAGCCCCTTGTGGTATACATTTACAAACATGTTTGTTTCCGTGACACTTCAGGAGTCACCAGCTGGTGTTCTGCGACACTATCATCGAGAGGAACAAGCGCTACACTCTGCAGGCGTCCTCTCAGAATGAGGATGGGTTCACTGTGCAGTCCGCTCTCTTGGATTCCTTCTTTCCATTCGATCCCTATCTCCTAAACAGGTAACAATCTCCTTTGAGCTATATTTTCTAAACAGGTAACACTATGATACCATAGCATTCTCGTAAGTGCACAGCTTCCATGTATTAGAGATGGCTACGAGAGTCCTTGTGGTCTTGTAGTACGGTAGATATGAGAGCTTCTAGAAACAATATGAAGGAGTTAAGTTAAAGATGACTCTTGTAGCAAATGATCGTTCTGTGGCTTATTATTATAATAATAATAATAATAATAATAATAATAATGTGTCCCATCCTTTAAAGCCCCAGTCAATGGATCAGTGTGCACTCACTTCTTTCCTTCTCATCCAAAGGCTACACTTTTACTTGATCAGTATTTCCTAAACGACAACACTGCTTCCCTTTTATTTCCCATCTCATAAATTGGTACCACTTGTACTATTATACAAGCAAAATGATATCTAACTAAACACGTTTATATCCACCCCAACCAAACAAGACCTGGGGACCTATTTTCGAATCGATCTTACAATATTGTATCATGGGGTTATGAAAATGTTATGCACGTTCATAGACTAAGTCTAAGGTCCCATGTTCTTGAAGTGTTCAGTAACAGTCAACATGATTGTTTATCATCGTCAGGTCGGGAGTCTTCATTCTGCCACTGTACAGAGACTACGAAGGCAGCAACTTGGTGGTCGACACAGACCCAGATCCGGAAACGCAGGTAAGCATTTAGATGTTATATGGTTGGCGGTTTGGTAAGTCAAACTTTGGAGGCAACTGTCCCCATTCAAAACACATGGTGCCACATCAATGTTTGTGAAAGTGCGTAAACCTGCACAGCGAGTTATCGTCCTTGGTTTGTCAGTATTGGCCAATTTGCTTGCTGGTTTACTGGAACTCTGGAGGCTATAGGAGTCCTGCGGTAATCTTAACAATGACGAGTGTTATTTTAATGGCTAGTTATATCTATAACATTATTGGATGTTATTTTAATTGATACATCTGTTTATAAGATTATGTACAAGATGTATTTGTTTACTTCAGATGGAGGATGACGACTTTCTGACAGAAGGCCGGACAGGAAATGTGGATGTTCCAGGGACGTCCTTGAAGTCAGCAGTGTCGCCCGATTTCCTACAGTATGGAACGTCACCAGGATTTAAACACATCTAAGCTATCCGCCAAACTTGTTTAACCTTCAGTTTAGTTTCCTGTCTACCGGTATCTAGACTTCGGTCTAGCTTCCTATATACTGTTATCTGTTAAACTTGTCTCGACCGGTGTAGTTTTGTATGTACTGTTATCTACTAAACTCGTCTCGACCGGTGTAGTTTCGTATGTACTGTTATCTGCTAAACTCATTTTGACCGGTGTAGTTTCCTATGCACGGTTAGTGTTATCTGCTAAACTCATCTAATTTCCTATTTACTGTTATCTGCTAAACTTGTCTAGACTGATATAGTTTCCTTTGTACTGCTGTCTGCTAAAGTCATCTAGACCGGTCTAGTGTACGGTTATCTGCTAAACTTGTCTACCGTTATTGTCCGTGTATAGTTTGCTGTGTACCGGTATCTGCTAACCTGTCTCCTGTGTATAGTTATCTGCTAAACTCACCTAGACTTCAGTCTAGTTTCCTGTCTAACATTATTTGCTGAGAAACACATATTGGCCATATAATGTGCCAAAACTGTCGGCATCTGGTCACATGTCTATTTGGCCTATCAGACAGTATTGTTGAAGGTGACAAATTGTATAAGAAAGGAAGTAGGAGAGAGGAAGTAGGAGAGAAATGAGAGGAAGAGGAGTGAATTGAATCAGTTCAATGCTGGGGGCTGCTCCTTTCTAGCTGTTCTGTCTGTATCTTCTGTCAGACGCATGTGCAGTTACAAGGATCAACACCGCAGTATAACTTTGCATGCGTCTGACAGAAAGTACAGAGAAAACAGCTAGAAAGGAGCAGCCCGATGTTGGTCGAAGAATGAAAAATATATTTGAAAAGCGGATGTGTTTGTATGTTACAATATATTTTATATTTCTACGTTCATGAACTGAAGTGAATCATGTGTAAACATTTTGAAAATCACATACTACCTAAACCTATGGATCATTTGTTTTCAGATTCTATGCTGTTGTCTTTCATTTGTTTGTTATCAACAAGACTTTTGTGTAAATAGCGTATATTTATAGACTTTGTGATTGTAAATATACAATAAGACTCAACTGAGTGATGTAATCATTTACTATTGGATTCAAAGAATTATTTCAGAAATATATGTACATTTGTTTTGATATGAGAAATATTAACTACACTTTCATATATCTGACACATAGAAAGATCTTTGAGATACTAATCATGGAAAAATTATGTTTTTATATCTTTAACAGAGCTGAAACCAAGAGTAATTTTGTTTGACTATTACTTGGCCATATTTTTAGCAAATATGGAATTGGAGTCTTATCAAATGAAATAAATTATATTGTTAACAAGATTATTGTTTATTAAATAAATACACAGTATAAAGTCTATGTCATAGATTTGCAGCAATTTGAACAGAATTCAGCCTGTGATTAGTTTTGAAGAAAACAAATACAATTGGGGTTTAGAACCGCTTTAAAGATTCTTTCACTTATATCACAGCAAGAGGAAATGACGCAACATCCCTATAGCTGAATGTTGCAGGAAACCTGCGAGCACCGGCTGGTACTGATGAGACCAAGGATGATAACCACATTGCCACTATACAGACATCTCATCAATATCATGGATGCATCGGAAAGGTAACTTTCGTGAACATTGATGCTGGGCCCCAGGACAGGATTTGAACCTGGTTCTGTCTATGGCCACCTCAATATTCTTCCAGTCTTCAAAGTTTACAGAGTTCACACATGATTACTGTTTTACCGGCGTTCTGTAGTTTCTCGAAGCTCTCATATCCACTAGGAGAGACCGTAGCGCTTTCGTAATTGCACAATCCCCATGTTATAGCTGTATGAGTCCTTATGGTCTCGTAGTAGATATGGGAGCTTCAAGAAACAATACCCAGGAGTGTGCGACAATTGAGGACTTGTGTATTCCATGACGCTAACAGACAAAGGCATGTTGGATGAAAACATTTCACTCTTTAATTGTATTCCAATATCACAGTGGTTGCTCCTAGATGACACAAAGAGTTTATTACACTTCACAATTTAACCCAGGCTCCAGATGCTAGTTTCTGGTAGCGTCTGGGTTTTCTCCCAGGAAACATGGTAACACCAGGGCTTGGATGATCCCGGATCTGCCGGAGTGACGCTCGCACGTTGTCCTCGAAGTTGGGAGGTTCCTGATCTGGCGATGTCGACAGATTCTGGTGAAATAATCAATCGTATTCAGTGAGAAAGGGAATACAAGGATATACACAAATTTACATTTTCGCCAACGAACAATGGTTTGATTTGATTTATACATAGTTTATTCATCAGAAATTGTCATACATTGTGTTCATTTTTTTAAGTCTTAGTTTGAAAGTTTGTTGAAGCACGATTAAAATTAAACCTGCGAGCTCAGGATAATATATTTTTTAAATTCTATTTTGTTACAACAATTTGGGTTTATATTTGGGACCAGGGCTTTTTCCATAGGCTAATTTTATTGGAAATTTTGGATGTTCTCTCCCTAAAACAATATTGACAATCTCCACCCCAACAAGACAATCTAAGTTTGCATACATGGGACATGTCAAAGGTAGAAACCCTGGGGATTATTATTTTTCCAGAAATCCATGCCCATAGCTATTCAAGGACTATGTTGTGTGAGTACAAACCTGTCGTATGACGTGATCTGGAACTCCTACCCACATGTCAATACCTGACATAGACTCGTAAGAAAACGGTTTCAAAACAAGCTGATGCTTAGCTGGGTCGTAGATGTCGATCATCTATAAACGTAAATCAAGAATATTTTATGATTTGATTATTTTCGACTACGGTAAATTGTTTATAAATTGAAAGTACATTACTAGGTAATCATTTGTACAACCATTGAAATTATTTCCTCAATCTGCTTGTATGGTGTAAGCTGGCCCCTATTAAAGAATTAGTCGTCGCCTATGGGTGAGATATTCCCGCCGCGACGTTAAACATTAATTCAATCAATCAACAAATTAAAGAATTCATTTAAGGATTGACTGTCATTTTCTTTACGTTCATCGAGGTATGAACGGAAAAACCGATGTGCAAACTTTTGTATGAACGTAAAGAAAATGACAGTCAATCCTTAAATAATGACAACTAATCATAGTCTGTCCTTCGATGAACAACAGAAGAAATTATCGTTCATAATAGCATCATGAATTGAACAGTAATGAACATAGAAGAAATTATCGATAATAATAGCATCATGAATTGAACAATAATGAATGAATTAATTAATTAATTAGTACTTTACGTAACAGCAGGAATATTTCAACAGTAAAAAAATCTTTATGAACAAAACATTGAGTTTGAACATGAAATCGTACTCAAAACATCTCATAACCTTGGGGTATTATCTCATCACAAATGTGCTAAATCTATTTTTATCAACATCCACTTTCAAGATTCTTTCATTCATATCACTTGTAAGTTTATATCAGGAGAAAACCGGCAATCCCCGCAGCACTGAATGCTGCAGTAAACCTGCTAGCACTGATTGGTGCTGCTTTAACCCTCTCCCTGCTGAAGGCAACCGGGGAAGATGCCCTAAGGAATAGTAGCGGTGCCTTATCCAGCAGGGTGAGGGTTAAAAGCCCAGTTCTAAGCATTCGCTATAAACATGATAAATAATGCAATCATTCTTAGACTGACACATGGCTGTCAATAGCGAGACCTGTCGTATATTGCACACCTGAGATGGACAACTCTGCCCGAGCTTATTGATTACAGCCAATCAAATACAACCATTGTTATTTTTGTTTTGCTTTTATTATTATCAGATTATACCACGACCGGTCTAATAATAGCAATATATCAGATACACAAGCCTGGGGAAATGTTGTGTTCCATGTTCATAGATTGACCTCAATAGCGTTATTATAATATTCATCGATGTATTGAAATAAATGATAAATGCCTCTAGTGATGTGATATATGTATTTAAGGAAAATAAAAAACAATCAAATCTAATATGTGTAAAGCCCTGATTTGTTAACGTATATAAATTTTGTATTGATTTGTTAACGTATATAATTTTGTATTTATGAATATGGAAAAGTGATATTTCCTATATTAATTTAAATGTACAAATATTAAAATTAACTTAAACTAAAGTGGCAAGATTATCTTTGCATAGAGGTGCATGAAGTATTATTATAAGTACTGTATGATGATTACATCTTTTGTTATAATTTTATTTTATTTCTCCATAGATCTACAAACTAACCTGGGGAAAATAGGAAGAAAATATTGAAAATACTTGACCGAATAATTATATAAATAACAAAACATGGGCAAGTAGGAACTTGTAACCCAGGGTATCGTTTCTCTTAGCTCTCTTAGCCGCTAAGGGACGATAGCACTCTCTTTGCCAATAGCTAATACGTTGCTAAGAGAGTGCTATGTTCCCTTAGCGGCTAAGAGAGCTTCAAGAAACGATACCCAGGTTCAAATCCCA
>JAUTBZ010062661.1:0-17949 GCA_032361785.1 Lepetodrilus galriftensis
ATGTTGCTTCCTCACCACAAATCCATTGGTTTACTCCAGCATCAACAGTAGGAGGATTATCACATTCTAAATGTCTAAAAATTTGGTCAGGATTCCCAATCGCAAAAAGTTGGCCTGCAAAAGCAAGTAAAATAAAGAGGATAAAATTTTTCATAATTTAAATTTTAATTATTAATAAAGAGTCCTATGCTTAACGGACATTCCATTTTTCTTTCCGAATTTGATATCGTTTATTATCGAAGTACCACTTTTGGGTATTAGCACTTCCTTCTAATCTTTCTTCCAACTCATCATCTAGTTGAGGGAAAAAATCAATACCAGTGATATCTTCAATTTGATCTATAGTTTTTACATAATTACTTAAAGGTAATGAACTTACTTTGTTTGGCAAGATGAATCCAATCGCCTTCTTTTCTGGCCCTTCAATATCCAATAATATTTTGTAATAATAACCTGGTACGGTTACCCTATTTTTTTTTCCTATTTCTCCAAGGTTATCCTTAAAAATTGGTCCTGTCACAACATACAGCTTTTTTTCTTTTCTTCCCCAATCTCTAGAAAGTTCTTCTAATTCTCGCCAAATACCTCCATTAAAATTATGAACTTGTGGACTCATATTGGACATATAAAAACAATCTTGCATCGCCTGCTTGGAGAAAGCCATATCTGCTGCTGGCGCTAAATGCCCCTTGTCATAACCAGATCCTTTATAATCATAGAAAGTAGCAGAATGTGTCCGAACTAAAGGGTCATCATTAAACCTCCTAGCTCTTTTCGCCCTTTTATTATTGAGGCGCTTTCGCGAAATGAAGTACGTTACCCATTCTGGCTGTTCGTGATTTTCTACATAGGATAGTGCATAATTGGGATGCAAAACGGTGTAGCCTTTATTATTGGTTGGAAGCATCAAATCATCTGGGATTTGAGATTCGCCATCTTCAGTATCTTCTGGTGCATTTATGACAATAACAGGGCTATTCTTGCCTTGATCGCCACTTAGTAGATTAAACCCAAAATACAAGACTCCTATAATAGCCAGAAAAATCCCTGATTTTAAAGCTAAAGCGGGGGAAGTCTTTTTGTGATTTCTATTCAGTTTTGCCATATATATTTTCAATTTGAGACTCAAAGTTGCAAAAAACAAATGAATTTGACCATAAAATCCTATCGTTATTCTCTTACTTGCGTAAAAAGGAAAATATATTTTGCTATTCCAATAGAAACGCTTACCTTTGCATCCGATTAAAATGGTCGCGTAGCTCAGCTGGATAGAGCTCCTGCCTTCTAAGCAGGTGGTCACAGGTTCGAATCCTGTCGCGATCACTTCTAAAGCTGCCCCTTTTGGGGCGGCTTTTTTTTTGTGTACAAAAGATTGCAGTATCTTTGCCCCCAATGAGCAAACAAGCATCTACCATACTATTCGGGCTAATAGCATTCATCATCGTATGGGTGACTAGAACCCATTTTTTCTTTTGGGACACCGTTCAGTTGACTTCCATGCATGCGCATTGGTTTTATGAAAACAATTTCACGACTTTTTTTCTGCCAAGAGAATATGATAGTGGACATCCGCCATTTTGGGGATTATATCATGCTGGACTTTGGAAAGTTTTTGGAAAGTCGCTTACAGTGAGTCATTTGGCTATGTGGCCTTTTATATTTGGTACACTTTATTTTGCGGCAGAATTAGGTAGGAAGCTTACGGACTCTAATTTTAGTTGGCTATTCGGGCTGTTTCTATTAGCCGATCCAGCCTTTTTATCGCAGGCTATTTTGGTCAGTCCAGATCTAGCTTTGAGCTGTTTCTTTTTGATGACTTTGTACGGGGTAATTGGAAAAAAAATACTTCCTTGGGCTATTGTTTTGGGTTCAATCGGATTGGCTATGATCAGTATGCGTGGCATGATGACTTTGGCTGGATTAGGTCTATTTTTAATTTTCCATAATGGGATAAAAGAAGGCTTACGCAAAATGCGATTTATGTTGCCTGGAGTTCTGGTGGGTTTTGGCTTTTTAATTATTCATTCTTTACATACCCAGTGGATTGGGTACCACGAAGATTCTCCTTGGGCGGAATCTTTTCAACTTGTAGGTATAAAAGGTTTTCTAAAAAACATAGCAGTATTAATCTGGCGTTTTATGGATCTTGGACGTGTCTATATTTGGATTTTAGTTTTAGCTATATTATATAAGTTCAAAGAATCTAAAGTAAAAAGCTACAAGCTTTTCAAGGATATTTTCCTAGCACTTTCGATTGTTTTACTACCAACCTTTCTACTGTACAAAGGCTTGAATGGCATGCGTTATTTGTTACCTTTATTTTTAATAATAGATTTGTTTTTTGTTTATATTGTTTGGCTTTTGCGAAAGCAGGATTACAAAAGATGGACATTTCTTTTTATCGCAGGTGTCTTTGTATTTGCCAGTGGAAGTACTTGGGGATATCCAAAAGACCTCTCAATTACTTGGGACTCAACACTTAAGCACTATCCTTATTATGATTTACGCAAACAAGCCCTCCTATATATTCACAATGAAAAAATCCCAATTAATAAAATAGCTACAGCTTTTCCTAATACCGCACCGCTGGAAATTATTGATTTAAATGGGGTGCCTGATAGAATGCTTGCAATAGAAAATTCCGATGCCCAATATTATTTCCTCTCTAATTTATTTAATGATTTAGATTCCCAACAGCAAAAAACAATTACCCGAAATTGCAAAGAATTAAAGCGGTTTGAAAAGAATGGGATTTGGATTTCTATTTGGCGCAAGCAATAAAAAAAGGCTGCCTTATTCAGACAGCCTTTCCTTTTTAATATTTTTAATTCTTACTTAATCACAACCCATTTGCAACTTAGACAAAGGATCATTATTAGGAATACAATGTCCAGAAATAACAGAAGTTGGGACATAGCGCATCAGGTTTCCATCTCTCAAACCCGTTCTTAAAAAAGTCGTTAATTGATTAACTTCCAGTTCTGACAACTCCAAAGCTTTAAAAGCTGGAGCCAGTTGAGAAGGTGTAACATTAGCATTTTGCGGAAGCGACAAATTCTTATATTCTACCACTGCTTTAATCGTATTAAAACTAGATCCATGACCATAAAAAGGAGAATCAGCCAAATTATATAACTGTGGTGTTTTAAACTTGAACATATCTTCTGAGCGACCCGTAAAGCCACCTCTTCCAAGATTTGCAGAAGACTCTTTATCTGGTCTATGCACGCCTGGTATTTTATAAAGATCATCCATTCCTAGCGCATAAAAATTCATTGTATTCAATGCTGGACCCGTATGACATTCCACACAACCCGCTTTCCCGAAAAACAAAATAGCACCTTGCTTTTCATTATCATTCATGGCAGACTCATTGCCTGCTAGCCATTTCTGAAAAGGAGCTTGGTTTGACAAAAGCGTTCTTTCATAAGCTCCAATTGCTAATCCAGCATTCAAACGAGTATATCGTTCAGAAGGATCCACATCAGGAAAAGCAGCATCAAAAAGTGCTTTATATTCTGTTGTGTCAATAAACGTTGGATCGATTATCATCCGGTGAACTTTTAGACCTGCAATCGCCTGAGTCTCAAGCCCTTCAAAGCCTAAGTTATTTGTTTCCATAGGAGAACCTTCATCCCAATGTGATTCTGTTCCAATATTTTGAGCAACGCCGCCTAAAGCACCATTCCATAAAGTTATTTTTTGATACGCATCATTCATTGCAGAAGGCGTCTTAATTGGCTGTACATCCACTTTCGCTTCAGAAAAAAGTGGCGACATAGCCCGACTCTCTCCAGTTTCTCCAAATCCCATTCCACCATCTCCGATACCTTGCGGCAAACAAGCGGCAAAACCTCCTTGCGCAAAGTGGCAAGAAGCGCAAGAGAAAGTACCTTTAGTTATATCTTCTTTTGCATTTAGCGAAAGCGCAGACTCATGGAACAACAACTGACCCAGTTTTACTTTCTCAGCTGTTAATGGATTTTTCGGATCTTGCGGAATTTTGGCAAAATCATCTTCGGCTGGCATTTTAAAAAATGCTTTTCCTTCGCCGTTTGAGGCTTCTTCCAAAGCTTTAATCAAAGCGGTATCATACAACTTTGTCTTTGGCTCATCCTTCTTACAAGAAGTAAAACTAATAAAAGCGATGCCCAATAACAGTATACTAAATTTCTTCATGAAACGTATTTTATGATAAAAAAATAGGAGGGAAAGAATATATTACAGAGATATTCAAAAACTATGCGCAAGTTACTTTTGCAACTCTAAATAATTCTCTTTTGGAGATTCATAAACGATTAATGGCTCCAACGCATAATGATAATAAGCTGGGTACTCCCCATTTCTTATTGCTCTTGCAGCCATTCGTTTTTGTTTATTTAGAAATTGCTTCAACTTCCAAAACTCAAAGCGAGACAGAATTTTATCTTCATTTTTATCAAAATCGTAGAAATGTAATGATTTGAACTCTTGGTAACAGAGTGAGCGATCATTATTTTTATCTAGGACATTAAAAGATAGTGATGCACCAGTATATTGGGCATCAATTTCTGCAAATGTCATAAATAATGGGAGGAGAAAAAGAAAGTGCCTGTAAGAAGCTTTCATTTGTCCAATTTTTACTTAAAAAAACTGGAAGGTTTAATGCAAATTATACTGCAAAAACAATACCAAACACTACACTTTCAGCAACTTATGATGCGGAAAAATATCCATCTAAAGCGGCAACCATCTCATTTTTCCGTTCTTCTGTAACAAATGACGCTTCAAAGCTATTTTTGGTCAAAGTATAAAGTTCTTCTTTCGACAAATCTAATGCCTCTGTAATCGCCCAATAATTTTCATTCATATAGCCACCAAAATAGGACGGATCATCTGAATTGATAGTCACTTTAAGCCCATTTTGCATTAAGAACCGCAAAGGATGTGTTTTTAAATCTTCTACAACACAAAGCTTTAAATTGGATAATGGACAGACCGTCAATGCCATTTTTTCTGCCGCAAGGCGCTCCATTAGTTTCGGATCTGACTTCGCTTGATTTCCGTGATCTACCCTTGAGACCTTCAATAAATCTAACGCTTCCCAGATGTATTCTGCAGGACCTTCTTCTCCAGCGTGCGCCACTGTAACAAAACCAGCTTCTATGGCTTTCGCAAAAACATTTTGAAATTTTGATGGTGGGTGACCCAATTCTGAAGAATCTAAACCCACTCCATAAATCTGATCTTTGAAAGGCATTGCTTGCGCCAAAGTCTCAAATGCTTTACTTTCATCAAGATGTCTTAAAAAGCACATAATCAACTTACTAGTGATATTTAACTCTTCTTTTGCTTTAACTAATGCTTTGTTTATTCCATTGATGACCACTTCAAAGGCTACTCCCCTATCCGTATGTGTTTGAGGATCAAAGAAGATTTCTGTATGAATAACATTCTGGGCATGAATCCTCAATAGATAAGCCCAAGTTAAATCAAAGAAATCTTGTTCTACCAAAAGCACTTGAGCACCTTCATAGTAGATATCCAAAAAGTCTTGGAGGTTGTTAAAGTTGTAGGCATCTTTGACTTCTTCAACCGATTTGAACTTGATTTTGACATTATTTCTTTGAGCAATTTCAAACATCAATTCTGGTTCAAAAGATCCCTCAATGTGTAGATGTAGCTCAGCTTTTGGCATCTTAGCGATGAAGCTTTCCATATTTTTAGACATTTCTCGTATTTATTGTGATTAGACTTTGCCTGTAATAATAAAAAACTATTACCTTTGTTCTATAAAACCTAATATTATGTTGACAAAAAATAAAGCTGCTTTTGCGGTGATTCTAATCGCGCTAGTGGCTGCAACAAGATTATTCCCAACTGTAACACCTCCAAATTTTTCTCCACTTGCCGCTATTGCGCTATTTGGAAGTGCCTATTTTGGTAAGAAACTTGGAATTTTGGTTCCTTTTGGTGCTTTGATTTTAAGTGATTTGTTTTTGAATAATGTCGTTTATGCGACTGAAGGACAAAGCTTTGTTTGGTTTTCTTCCTATAGCATTCCGGTTTATTTTTCTTTCCTACTAATTATTTTAATGGGCTTTGGCTTACTTCAGAAGGTTAGTGCAGGGAGAGTTTTTGGAGGCGTATTGTTATCCACTATCCTATTCTTCTTAATTACAAACCTAGCTTCTTGGTGGGTTAATCCAATGTACACCAAAGATTTTGCAGGTGTGATGGAATCTTATCGTATGGGCTTACCATTCCTTAAGAATTCGCTATTGGGCAATCTATTCTATTCAAGCGTCCTGTTTGGGATATACATGTATGCTACTTCGCCAAAGAAGCTTCCTGCTAAAGCGTAAGTTACCTTTCGATAAAAAAAGAGGCTGTCTTGAATCAAGACAGCCTCTTTTTTATGGGCAAACAGCAAAATAAAAACAGGACAACTTACTCTACTTCCTCATATTCTATTGGGGCTTCTTCCGAAAATGGCTCTTTTGTTTTAGGTAAGTTTGTCGAACAACCCTTACTGCTAAAACAGCCTACATTCAATACAGCTTGCGCAAACATCATCCCTCCAAATACAAGCGCTAAACGCCCACCATCAGCAAAATAGTCATTCAAAAAGAACAAGCCAACTAATAGTTGAATCCCTCGCTTCCAAGTCCACTTATTAAAATACTCCATACTTCAACTTTGGTTTTAGAAAAAAAGCCTCCGATGTACTTTTACACCGAAGGCCCTAGATAAAATAATAGTACATCTTTAATGTCTAGAGTATGCTAAATAACCTCCTAACAGGTTCACTACTTCAAGACCATTTTTTGCGAACATCTGTGAAGCTCTTCTACTTCTTCCTCCGCTTCGGCAAAATACGAGGTATTTTTTGGTTTTGTCAAGTTTTCCAACTTCTGCCGACAAAGTATTTAATGGCATATTAATAGCGCCTTCGATTGTTCCTTGTGCTACTTCTCTTGGTGTCCTAACATCAATTAAGACAACATCTTTTTCTGTCAATAGTTTTTTAAACTCTACTACTTTTGCATTTTGGACTTGCGTTGCGGCTTGCGCACTCAAACTAACGTTTGCGAAGGAGATAAAGCTGAACACAAGAATCAAATTCAATAATTTCATTTGTCAATTTTTTAATATTAGGAATGCACAAAATTAGGTATTTAGTCCGCACAACTTTTGTGACAAATATTACACGAGCACAATAATAATTGTACTATATTGATAATCAGTGTATTATGCTTTGTTAATATCCCCCTAATGAAAACTACCAACGCTTACGGCGACGTCTTCGAGTAGATTTTATTCCAAACACACCTAAAATCCCTCGTGTTAATTCTCGCGCAACAGTTCGCCCAATTTGTCTGGTTGTCGTACTATTATAGACCTTTTCCAACCAAGACTTTTCATTTTTACTGGACTTTTTAGCCTTGGCTTTTTGCTCTTCTAATTTCTGTTGGTGTTCTTCTGAAGAAGCTTCTTCTATTTTCTTCTCTAAAATTTCGTAGGCACTTTTTCTATCTTCACCATCTGCATATTTTTTGACCAATTTAGATTTACTGACAATTTCATCAATCTCACTATCAGTCAAAATATCCATTCTCGATTGTGGTGCCCTCATAAGCGTATGCACCAAAGGAGTAGGAATACCTTTCTTATTCAAGACGGTTATCAAAGCCTCTCCAATACCTAGTTGTGTAAGCAAATCTGCAACATCATAATAGTCAGAGATAGGAAAGTTTTGAGCAGCCAATTTAATATTCTTTCTATCCTTTGCAGTGAAAGCTCTCAGCGCATGTTGGATTTTAAAACCTAATTGCCCTAAAACATCTTCAGGAATATCTGCAGGATTTTGGGTAACAAAGAAAATACCTACACCCTTAGATCTAATCAATTTAATTATAGCTTCTAATTGCTCTAACAAAGCGCTGTTTGCATTCTTAAAGACCAAATGTGCCTCATCAATAAATAAACACAATTTTGGTTGGTCGATATCCCCCTCTTCCGGGAAAGTGGCATAAATTTCCGCAAGGAGTTGAAGCATAAAAGTAGAAAACAACTTTGGCCTTTCTTGAATATCATTCACCCGAAGAATAGAAATAATACCTTTGCCTGAGCGATTAATCCTGACTAGATCATCCACTTCAAAAGAAGGTTCCCCAAAAAATAAATCTGCCCCATGCTGTTCTAGTTCAACGATTTTTCGCAAGATAGCACCTACTGTTGCTGTAGAGACCATACCATATTGCGCTTTAAATTCAGCTTTCCCTTCATCCGTAATAAACTGAAGCGTCTTTGTCAAATCCTTTAAATCCAACAAGGCCATTTTATTATCGTCACAATACTTAAACACGACAGTCAAAACACCTGTTTGAATACTATTTAGGTTCAATATTTTACTAAAAAGCACAGGTCCAAATTCGGAAACAGTTGCACGCAAGCGAACACCTTTCTCCCCAGACAAAGTCAAAAACTCAACAGGAGATTTTCCTTTTTTAAATGGAATACCTATTTGAGCATGCCTTTCATCAATCTTTGGATGTCCAGGAGACTGCATGGCGATACCACTTAAATCTCCTTTTACATCAATCAAAAGCGATGGGATACCATTATTAGACAATTGCTCAGCTAAGATCTGCATAGATTTGGTTTTACCCGTTCCAGTCGCTCCAGCAATCAAGCCATGTCTATTCAGTGTTTTGAGTGGTATCTTCACCAAGTGCTTAACTAAAGGTACTTTGTCAAGCATGGCTCCACCTAGCACAATACTAGGCAAATCCTTAAAGTCATATCCTTCTTGGATTTCTTTAGAGAACTGGTCACTATTCATCTTCATTTATTTTTTAGCTTGCGCAAAAGTAGTCAATAATTTAAAGAAAATAATACTATGACATTGAATTAGTAAACATATGAATACTTACTAATGTATTCGTTACCTTAAAAGGATTAATTTTAAAAATAATCAAGCATTTGAGAAGAGAAACACCTTATCTTTGTATCGCAATTCGCTCATACCCCAGAGTTGCATTCCCCATTTTACTCCAGATTAGAAAGTCAAACAAACAATTTTATCTATTGTGTATAGGATAACTATGCGCAGTAATACTTTCTTTATGAAACAAACATTCACAATTGGGGCTATCCTTGCGCTATTCCTATTTTCTTTCCTTACATTAGAGGCAAGTATAAATAGCCATGACCCACAACAAGTATCCTCAGACATTTTAAGTAACACCAGAATTCCTTGGGTTGAAAACAAGGGGCAATGGCCGAAGAAGGTTGCTTTTTTAGCACAAACTTTTGCAGGACAAACTTATCTAACTAAAGACGGTGTCTTAAATTACAATCTATCTATAGATTCTACTCAGAACTTTCTACTCCAAGAGCATTTCGTGAATGGAAATCCAACAGCGATGTCTGGGCTTTCTTTGGCGAAAGCTAAATCAAATTATTTTTACGGAAGTAATAATTCTAATTGGGTAAAAAATGCCAATGCTTATAAAGCTGTTAATTTAGCGAAAGTATGGGAAGGTATCGACATTCAATTAGTAGCCAAAGGAGATAATGTTGAAAAATTATTTATTGTAAAAAAAGGTGCTAATCCAAATGCTATTTTGATGAAAATCGAAGGTATTGACAATTGCATTATTCAAGAAAACGGAGAGCTGCTTGCGCAAAATAAATTTGGACAATTAAGTTTTACCGCTCCTATTGCTTATCAAATCATAGAGGGCAAACAAGTCATGGTTGAAGTACAATACAAACTATCTGACAAGTCAAATGAATATAGTTTTAATTTGGGTGCTTATAATACTCAATATGAAGTAGTAATAGATCCACTATTAGCTTCTACATTTTTAGGTGGCGATGGAGATGACCAGGTGATGTCTTTAGCTATAGATGCTAGTGAAAATGTAATTGTTGCAGGATGGACCACTTCTACAAACTTCCCAAATACAGCAGGCGCCTACCCTAGTGCAAGTGGGAGCTTCGATGGTTTTATTACCAAACTAACACCTGATTTATCCACTGTAATTGCATCCACTTACTTTGGTGGAACGAAGGATGATTTTTTGAACAATCTTGTTTTAGATCCATCTGGAATTGTATATGTAACTGGACATACTTATTCAGAAGATTTACCAACAACTGCTGGGTCATATAAAGAAGTTCATAATAATACACTACCAAATGTAAGTGATATATTTGTTGCCAAATTTTCGGCAGACCTTTCTACACTTATGAGTTCGACTTATATTGGTGGTGGAAGTGAAGATTATGCTCAAGCAATTGATATCTCTAGTACAGGCGATATTTATATTACAGGTAATTCGATTTCTACAGATTATCCTGTTTCTGTTGGTTGTTTTTCATCTGCAAGTATTGGGGGTAAGGATGGAGTCATCACTAGATTAAATTCAGACTTATCTACTATTGTTTCTTCAACTTTCTTTGGAGGAACAGATTGGGATCAACCAAATCAAATTAAAATTGATCCAGCTGGAAATGTATATGTTTCAGGTTGGTCTATGTCAACAACATTTCTAGGTGGTGCAACTGGATATACTACTACTAACGCTGGAGGCTTTGATGGTTTCATCACTCAACTAGATGCCGATTTGACAACAATTAATAATACTACTTTT
Organism: Lepetodrilus galriftensis; assembly: GCA_032361785.1. Classification (NCBI taxonomy): domain Eukaryota; kingdom Metazoa; phylum Mollusca; class Gastropoda; order Lepetellida; family Lepetodrilidae; genus Lepetodrilus; species Lepetodrilus galriftensis. Next base: position 10,641 of record JAUTBZ010062661.1, read on the forward strand.
TTGGGTGGTGTTGATATTGATCATATTGAATCATTTGTTATTGCTCCTTCTGGAAATATTTTCACAGTAGGTTGGACTATTTCTTCAGATTTTCCAGTAACTGCTGGAGCCTATGATGTGTTTTTAAATGGAGGCACAGATTTAACCATAACATCTTTTTCAGCTGACCTAACAACCTTAAACAACTCTACTTTTTTGGGTGGCTCTTTATATGAACAAGGTTATGCTATTACAATCGATTCCAAGAATAGAATTATTGTAGGTGGCCTGAGTTCTTCTACGGACTATCCTGCTTTTGATGCTGTATATGATGGAACAAACCATGGAGAAGGAGATATTAACCTAACTAGACTTTCAGCGGATTTATCGACTGTTCTTTCAAGTACATTTGTTGGTGGTAGTAACTTTGAACAGATTCTATTTGGGCTTTCTGTGAATAGTGAAGACCAAGTTTATTTTGCTGGTCGTTCCAATTCTACGGACTTTCCAACAACTACGGGTGCTTATGATGAAACTTATTTTGTAGCCAACAATCCATGGGATAATTCACCTTATCATGATGGATATGTTGCTTTAATTTGTTTGGATTCATTACCAGCTTCCGATTTTACAGTTGCCAATCAAACTGGTTGTAAACCTTATGCTGTTCAGTTTGAAAATACAACTACAGGTGAGCCTAATTCTTTCGAATGGTTTTTTCCTGGAGGAACACCTTCAAGTTCAACAGAAGAGAATCCACTTATTACTTATGTTGATTCAGGGTATTACGATGTCATGCTTATTAATACGAATTGTTCTGGAAGCGACACAATGCTTAAAACGAATTACATCCATGTTATTGACATCCCTACGGCTGGATTCACTTTCACCACTAATGGCCTAGAAGCAAGCTTCACAAATACTTCTACCAACGGAACCAGTTCTTGGAATTTCGGTGATGGCAATACTTCTACTGCAACTCACCCTAATCACACTTATGCTACCTCTGGAACTTACACAGTCGTTTTGACGGTAACGAATAATTGCGGAAGCGTAACATTTACAGAAGATGTGACAGTTCTCATTCCGCCAGTTGGCGGATTTGAAGGAACACCGACTTCTGGTTGTTTACCTTTAGATATCCAATTTACAGATTTAAGCGACGGAGCAATTTCTTGGGAATGGACAATACCAGGTGCGACACCTGCGACTTCCACTGACCAAAATCCTGCAGTAGTTTATAACACTGCCGGCACTTTTGATGTCACTTTGATTGTAACAAATGCTGCGGGTAAAGACACTATTATTAAAAATAACTACATCACGGTTGAAGATGTTCCTACGGCTGGATTTACATTTACAACTAATGGTTTAGACGCAAGTTTCACGAATACTTCTGCCAATGGCACAAGCTCTTGGGACTTCGGTGATGCGAGTACTTCTACGGATTTACATCCAAATCACACTTATGCTGCTTCTGGAACTTACACCGTTGTTTTGACAGTGACGAATCCTTGCGGAAGCGTTACATTTACGGAGGATGTTACGATTATCATTGCTCCTGTAGCAGATTTTGAAGTTGACAATACTACAAGTTGTGTTGGAACAGAAATTCAATTTACAGATCTTAGTATTGAAAATGCTACTTCATGGCTTTGGACATTTGAAGGAGGAACTCCATCTATTTCTACCCTTCAGAATCCTACCGTAACATACAGTGCACCTGGGGTCTATATGGTTTCTTTAAAAGCTACTAATAGTGCTGGCGACAACACCGAAACTAAAGTTAATTACATTACGATTGGAGATGTTCCTACTGCTGGATTTACATTTGTAACAAATAGTTTAGATGCTACTTTTACCAATACTTCAATCAATGGAGACAGTTATTCATGGGATTTTGGAGGTGATGGCATTTCAATAGAAGAAAACCCAATGCATACTTTTAGTGCAAATGGAAATTACACTGTAGTTCTTACCGTGACAAATGAGTGTGGCAGTGTAACAGAGTCACAAGTTGTTACTGTTGAGGAAATTATAGCTCCAGAAGTTAGTTTCTCCGCAGACAATACGGATGGTTGTGCACCACTTACTGTTCAATTTATAGACAATAGTATTAACAATCCAACTTCTTGGTTATGGTCTTTCCCTGGTGGAACACCAAATAGTTCTACAGAGCAAAACCCAATTGTCACTTATGACACACCTGGAGGTTTTGATGTGACCTTAATCGCAACTAATGAAGCTGGCGAAAATTCACAAACTACTGCAAACTACATTCATGTAAATGGAATGCCAACTGTTGGGTTTACTTTTGTCACAACAGGATTACAAGTTGATTTTTCGAATAGCTCAACGAATGGCACAAGTGTTTGGTCATTTGGAGATGCAGCAGGTTCTACTTCCATCGAAATGAATCCAAGTTTCACTTATTTAGAAGCTGGTACTTACGAAGTCATCCTAACTATTACGAATGAATGTGGAAGTGTTGCAGATACACAGATGGTTACAGTTGCAGAAATTCCGGTAGAACCCGTCGCTGCATTTACGGCTGATATAACAACTGGCTGTGCACCAATGGAAGTTCAATTTACGGACCAAAGCTTGAATAATCCAACTTCTTGGAATTGGACTTTTGAAGGAGGTACACCCGCTACTTCTACGGAACAAAATCCTAAAATAATTTATAATACTCCTGGTACTTATCAAGTTACTTTGGCTGCGACAAATGCTGCTGGCACCAACGCTACTACAGAATCTAATTACATTAAAATAGGTGGAATGCCTTCTGCTACATTGGACTTTTCTGTGAGTGGTTTGAGCGCAACTTTAACCGCTGACATGACAGATGCAGATTCATTTGAATGGGATTTTGGAGACAATACAGCTACTTCTACGGAAACTAGTCCTACACACCTTTATGCAACTACAGGTTTATACACAGTTAGTCTAACGCTAACAAATGAATGTGGAAGCACAACAGAAACAATTCTAGTAGGTGTAGCAATTCCACCAACAGCTGACTTTGATGCAAATATCACAAAAGGATGTTCGCCATTGACCGTTAACTTTGAAAGTAAAAGTAGTAATGCAACTAGTTGGGAATGGGTATTTCCAGGAGGAACTCCAGCAACTTCTACAGAAGAGAATCCAACAGTTGTCTATTCAATTCCAGGCATCTATGATGTATCTCTAAAAGTAAGTAACAATGCTGGAGTCGATAACCATGATGTCTTAAACTTCATTACAGTACAAGATTTACCAACAGCTGATTTTGGATATACTTTATCTAACCTAGTTGGGACATTCACAAATAATTCTACTTGGGCTGATTCATACGCATGGGATTTTGGTGACGGCCAAGTATCAGATGAGGAAGAGCCTATTCACACTTATGCAAATCCTGGAACTTACACAGTAATATTAACAATTAAGAACGATTGTGGAGAGGATAGCTTTATGCAAGAAATCACGATCAATGAAGGTGAAGTTGTCGCTAACTTTGAAGCTAATATAACAGAAGGATGTGTTCCTTTGGATGTACAATTCATGGACAAGTCAACAAACAATCCAACTTCTTGGAATTGGACTTTTGAAGGTGGTAATCCAAGTACTTCTACGGAAAAGAATCCTATTGTAACTTATACAACAGCAGGGCAATTTAAAGTAACGTTAATAGCAAGTAATAATGGAACTAGCGACACCATTACAATTGAAAATTACATTACCGCTCATGATGTTCCAACTGCATCTTTTGATTACACACTTGAAGGATTAGTGACAACAATTACCAATACTTCTGTGAATGCAACTTCAACTTTTTGGGATTTTGGAGATGGTTTAATCAGTGATGCAATTGCGCCTAATCATCATACTTATACTGCAATCGGTGAATACACTATTACGCTCATTAGCAGCAACGACTGTGGTTCAGATACAACGAGTCAAGACGTAATCATTGGGGAGCAAGATATAATTGCTGCTTTTGAAGCTGACAATGCGAATGTATGTGCACCTGCTACTGTTCAATTTTCAGACTTAACCACACACTTTCCAAAGCAATGGTTCTGGACCTTTGAAGGTGGAGAACCAGCAACTTCTACCGAGCAAAACCCAGTGGTGGTATACAATGACATGGGACAATACATGGTACAGTTAATTGCAATTAATGCTTCGGGCAATGACACTTTGACTCTGGAGAATTATATTACGGTAAATGCGAAACCTACTGCTTCCTTCACAACCACTAACAATGAATTGGAAGTGTTATTTAAGGACCAATCAGAAGGAGCTGATACTCACTTGTGGACATTTGATGATAATACAACTTCTGACGCAACAGATCCAACACATTCTTTTGAAGCTTATGGGCCTCATTTCACCACTTTAATCGTGTCAAATGAATGTGGTTCAGATACGACTGATGCAGATGTAATTATTGGACAAGGACTACCAGAAGCTTTCATTCAGATGACCGATTCTATTGGCTGCGCACCTTTGACTATTGACTTCACGGCTACGATTATAAATGCAGATAGTGTACATTGGGTTTTCCCAACTGGAAGCATTTTAAGTTCTGATGAATTACATCCAACGGTGACCTTTTCAACTCCTGGTATTTATGATATTAAACTCACAGCTTACAACTTGACAGATTCTGTATCCGTGACAAAGTCAATTAAAGTAGATGATAAGCCAGCAGTTCAATTTACTTACAGCACTTTTGAGACGACTGCCACTTTTGTGCAAACAGTCACTCCAAATACTGAATACACTTGGGATTTTGGAGATGGAAAAGTTGAGGATATTATTAATCCTGTACACGAATATGATACCTATGGGGAATATACAGTTCACTTAGTAGCAGCTAATGCCTGTGGAGCAATTGACACATCAGCCATGATTACCGTGAAAGACACGCTATCAGGAGTATTCTATCGTATCACACCAAATCCAGCATCTGGTTTGTATTTATTAGATGTAGAGACGGAAGTTGAGACAGAAATCAAATTGATTTTCTATACAGCTTGGGGTCAAGTTTTAGAGATATTTGAATGGGAAAATACTAAGCACTTAAGAAATGAAGCTATTGATTTAGTGCGTGTTCCAAGTGGTATCTACTATTACCACATTCAATTTGGCAGTGCTTCGGCAGCAGGTCGATTGTCCAAATTTGACTGATAAAGAATAAAATTTTAGTACTGAATGTTTGTTTGTGAAGGGTGGTTTTGTTTGGCCACCCTTCTTTTTTATGCCTATAGCAATCTTTATTTTTAAATCCTCAAAAGTAGGTTTTAAACGCTCAAACTGCTTACCTTTATCGCTAGCTTTAACCACTAATAAAACAAGAAAATGAAAAAAATAGCTGTTATCGGAGCCGGTACAATGGGAAATGGAATTGCTCATGTTTTTGCGCAAGCAGGCTACCAAGTTAATTTGATTGATATTTCTCAAGATGCACTAGATCGCGCTTTGGCGACAGTAGAAAAAAATCTTGATCGCCAGCTGAAAAAAGAGCGCATTACTGCGAAAATTAAAAAAGATACCCTTAAAAACCTAACGCCTTTAACCGATATGAAATCTGGACTTTCTGGTGTAGATTTAGTCATAGAAGCAGCCACTGAAAATCTTGATATTAAGTTAAGTATTTTTAAAAGCATGGATGAGCTTGCGCCAAAAAAAGCCATTCTTGCGACAAATACTTCTTCCATTTCAATTACTAAAATTGCGGGTGTCACCTCCAGACCAGCAAAGGTCATCGGCATGCATTTCATGAATCCAGTTCCTATTATGAAGCTGGTTGAAATCATTCGTGGTTATTCGACTTCCAATGCGACTACAAAGAAAATAATGGACTTATCCAAGGCGCTTAAAAAGGTTCCTGTAGAAGTAAATGACTATCCAGGATTTGTGGCAAACCGTATTTTAATGCCGATGATAAATGAGGCAATTATTACTTTAAATGAAGGCGTCGCTGGGGTTTATGAAATTGACACGGTCATGAAATTAGGAATGGCTCATCCAATGGGACCGCTCCAACTAGCTGATTTTATTGGGCTTGACGTATGTTTAGCCATCATGAATGTCTTACATCACGGACTAGGAAATCCTAAATATGCACCCGCTCCCCTATTGGTGAATATGGTTGCAGCAGGGAAACTAGGTCGTAAATCAGGAGAAGGTTTTTATGTTTACACCAAAGGCAGTAAAGACTTAGTTGTAGCACCGATCTTCAAGTAATATTATTAAAAGATACAGCGATTTGGGCAGCCAACTTAGCATTATTTAAAACTAATTCTATGTTGGTTGCCAAGCTGTGTCCTTGTGTCAATTCATCAATTTTTGATAATAAAAAAGGCGTAATTTCTTTACCTTTTATATTATTAATTTTTGCTTGCGCCAAAGCTTGATTGATAAAAACATCAATTTCTTTTTTGGGAATTGAAGCTTCTTTAGGAACGGGATTTCCTATCAAGACACCTCCTGTTAAACCAAAGTCCCATTTTGCTTTTAATAATATTGCGAAAGCCTCAGGTGAATCAATTCTCTTGTCCAATTTGAATCCGCTATACCTAGTAAAAAAAGCTGGAAGTTCCTCTGTTTCATATCCCCAAACAGGTACACCCATTGTTTCCAAATATTCTAATGTAAGTCCTAGATCTAAAATGGATTTGACACCCGCTGAAATAACTGCAACTGAAGTTCTCCCCAATTCTTGCAAATCAGCAGAGATATCTAGGGTATTTTCCCCATCACGATGAACACCTCCAATACCTCCAGTCGCAAAAATCTTAATGCCTGCTTTTTCTGCAAGGATCATAGTCGCCGCTACGGTGGTCGCTCCATGTTCTTTTTGCGCAAGCACCACTGGAAAATCCCGTCGACTAACTTTAGTTACAGAAGTCCCAGCTTTGGCGAGTATTTCAATTTCAGCTTTAGTCAATCCAGCTTTGGGAACACCGTTTATAATGGCCATTGTAGCGGGAATTGCTCCAAACTCACGGATTTTGGCTTCTACCCGTAAAGCCGTTTCCATATTTTTGGGAAAAGGCATCCCATGAGAAATAATGGTAGACTCTAGGGCTACGATAGGTTGATTACGGTTTTTGGCTTCTTTTACGTCGGCAGATAGTTGTATATTACTCATCCTCAAAAGTACCTAAAATGTTGGAAAGAGGGAAAAACAATAACAGCAAGTGTGTATAACATATTGCACAGTTTTTTAGAAGGTAGCAAAAAGGAGGTTCTAAAAAATTGTCGACATAGCCTGCTACGCCTCCAGAAATTGTCTCTATTAAGAACAAATTTGAGTGTGTTTATCCAAAATAAA
>JAUTBZ010062772.1:0-17948 GCA_032361785.1 Lepetodrilus galriftensis
GGATAAATCAAGCGTAATTAGTCTCAGATCGAAATTCGTTTGTCCGATTATACATGTTTATCAACTGTGATATTATTTTTTTATTTTTTTTTCATTCTATTTTTTTTTCTTCTCTTTAACGGTTACATAATACATATTGCATACATCAATAAGCATATGTGATATTATGCCTTTAATCTTCTGTTATTGTTTTTTTTAACCTTTTTTAGTTTAAGGATACATTTTACTGCAAAAATAAATAGGTATGATTGGAATTTTGTTTAAAAGTAAGTTTATGTATAAAATAGTGAGGGAATTATTATTTTACAATAATTCACTTACTATTCTGTACAAAATAACCATTGTTTCTGCAGTCAAATTATACAGCATGATAGCATAGCAATAAGACAGTCTGAATCACAATCTAGTGCTCTAGTTAATATAAGGACAAAGACTTTCAAAATAAAACTAATCTACCTGAGCAATGTTTCTGATGGCTTCTGACAAGACATCGATGACATCATCGAAATTGCCGTGCCTCTTCACAGCGTGGACTTTACATCTGTAGAACGGCACGTACTGTTTGGCCATGGCGATGTTTGTGTAGATACTCTCCAGCCAGGTGAGGAGGGTTTCAGTCGGGCAGCCCTACAAACACATCTCCAGTGTGTACTCTTGTCCTCAAAATCAAATGTCACATTTTACTTCGCCAACAGGATTTATTTCCTGAAGATAATTTTCAAAGCAAAAAAAAAGCACCGTCACTGATACCTGTCCCACCCATATCCTCACCCTTGAACTCATCCAAAATCAGAGCCTTTCACTCGGAAATCTAACAACCTACCAATGCGCTGCGCTAGTAACCAAAAGAAGACCACATTAAGTATAAGTATTTAATTTTGCATGAATAAATGATTTACTTCGCAGCAGGAATATTTCACCCATATTTCATATAGCATGCAGAGATGCTGTAGCCCACTACGATTTCAGCTTTCCGAGATAGCACGCAGACCTGGCTTACCTAGAGTTATTCATAGTCTGCTATTGGCTTAAGACTCACGGTATCAATGAGATGGTGACACTCCTGTAGCAGGTCGTCCAGCTGCTCTATGACGCTCCTATCCGCAGCCGTCATCCGATGCTTCTCCACGTCGTCGTCCTCCCCCGCCGCCGCGTCAAAGTCCGACATCAGATTATGGCAGGCTCGATTCTCCTTATTGATGTTCTCTTGCTGAAATTGCACCGAGAACACAATTAAAGTTTAAATTACAACACTTATTTCTTTAAAAGACAATAGACAGGCATGCCCTTGAGCATGTAACATTACAGTATCAACAATGTTCACATCCTGGAAGAACATTACAAATTACTTGTTCTGAGAGCTGGTCCACCGTGATAGATCGCTTCACCAGGCGGTCGCGTCTCTTCTGTTCAGACATGGCTGCATCGAAGCACATCAGGTGGCGATATTTCGATGGCGTTCTCCCCTTCGCCTGTATCCAGCAACTCAACTTGTGTCTGGATCAAATGCAAGATAATTTTATTCTTTTTGTATTGAGCGGACTCATTTTTCTTAGATTCATTAGTATAGATGGTACCGTTAACCCTCCCTCTGTACTAGACACAGGCACTGCTCTTTAGAGAATCTTTGATTTAATACATTAAATATTGAATCCAACAAGTTTACATTTGGATCAAACAGATCACTTATCTATTCCTAAGACAATTTACAGCAGAATAAATGTCGAAATTAATATTGCTGTCATTAACTATTCATTTGTATCTTCACTATTCAATCATATTCTCGAGTCTGTACGGTACCTCATTGAATCTTCTGAAGAAGAACTCCTGATCCTTGACGGCGTTCTCCTGTAGTCTTTCTGATTGGCGGGCGACTGGAACGGCGACACAAACTTCACGTGAGGATGCGCTCCACCCAGCTGGTTCTCTGCGATCCCCAGCCGTGTGAACGCCCTATCAGACGACGGTAGGGACGGTGTCGTGCAAGACATCCTCTTCAGAATTCCCGATGGCCTCTTTGACAAAAACTTTGATGCTGCGGTGGTCGATGTCTTCCTTGACAGAGAGCTCCGGCGATGTGGGTCCAGCCTAGATGTTCTTCGTCCTGTGTTTGCGTCTCGGTGTGGAAGATTATTTGGGACAGTCGTTCCCCAGGCACTGAATGTCTGCCGAGCAGCTTCTTGTTTCTTGTTTTTTGCCGTTTCTTGTTGCTTGCTGCCGTTTCTTGATGTTTCATGTTTCTTGCTGATGCTTCTTGCCGTTTCTTTCATCAACGGCTGCTTGAGGACAGTCGGGACAGTTGGAGCCGTTGGGACGGTCCCTCCCCAGGTGTTGAATAGCTGCCGGACAGTTATACCTTGTTTCTTGACATTTCTTGCTGCTTCTTGTTTCCTGACATTTCTTGCCGTTTCTTGTTTCTTGCCACTATTAATTGCTGTTTGTTTCCTGACATTTGTTGCTGTTTCTTGTTTCTTGCCGCTATTAACTGCTGCTTGTTTCTTGACATTTCTTGCAGTTTCTTGTTTCTTGCCACTATTAATTGCTGCTTGTTTCCTGACATTTGTTGCTGTTTCTTGTGTTGGTGGCTGTTTGAGGACAGTTCTATTCCAGGGACGGGACGGCTGCTTATCAGATGACTTCGATTCTCTGATGAGTGGAGCTGACTTTCTGGTGTCAAAACGAGGCGCTTGCTTCGTTACACATTCAGCAGAATTGGTTTGTTGTTGTGCAGATCTTTTCTTTTCTTGCTGAGCCTGATCAATAAATAACAAATTAACAATCAAATGCAAATCAGTTTATAGTCAATGTAAAAGTAATACTTCAGTAATTACGATACAGGATTAAAAATTATTGTTTTGTTGTTTTGTACATGTATATTATTTTATTTATACTTCATTTGAGAAGATAATTTTGTCTGTTTTATTAGTTTACTTTTATCTCTGCTGGAAACAAATAGATATGACAGTATACGGCAGGAATAATGTGTCTTACAGGATAAGAAAGGATCGGACATATATAACAATCCAACTGCAATGCTAGAGATCTGATTCATATGTAACCTTTTTTCCTTGCAGTGGTAAGCTTTGAATGCAGGTCATCTATAATATTAATAATGCAATAGGCACCAAATCTGAAACAATCATCAAATTTCATATGAATTTGCCAGTATGCATATATATATCAAAAATTAAAATTCTATACACAAACCCTCAGAAAACTTGAATCTGGATGCACACTGAAAGTTGCCCTCCTCTCTCGGTGTTTGGGAAGTTCACACAGGCGAGAGGCCACCACCGCTTTACGTGTGCTAGTCTTCTGTCCAAAAGCAATTGCAGTCGTCGCCTTTGTCATTTTGGGCCTGGAACATGGAAGTAGTAGTACAGATTCAGGGATAGAAGTTCCCACTCGCCCGGCGGCCCGATCCATTTCTCCTTATGTTAAAGGTATCCTACGGGCTAGTAAAAATTTCATGTTTTGTTATTTATATCATTATTCAGGCGAGTATGTTTTAAAGTTAAGTTCTAACCCTGTACTATTAACCTTCTCCATACTGAAGGCAATCAGATATGCCATAAAGGGCTGTACCAGTGCATAGTCCAGCAGACAGAGGGATAGAATGATGTCAAAAAGTTATACAAGAAGATAAGTTATACAAGTTGCCGCATACTACATACACTGAAAAGCCTGGATTTTACGCATTTCAGAAAGAGGTGGTGGGTGCTCTGCCAAAGTTGATCAAGCTGAACCCAATGGTTGTGAAGGAAGTGTTCCACAGGCTAATGGGAGGATATGGTAAGTCCCTACTTTGTTGCTATAGAACCATAAGGTGTTGGTAAATTAGTAGTAGAAAATAGAGAAAGTAATAATTATGGTATCGTAATAAATTGAGATGATAGTGGTGAATTTCAACAAAGTGTGATTGTATGGCTTTAACTCTCCATGCTGCAAGCAACTGGATATGCACACACAAAAGCAGTACCTGTGTCTGATTAGAGCATGGAGAGGGTTAAGTTGAATATTGATAACTGATTCCAGAGAGGCAGCAGAGAATTCAAAATCTCCATATTTTTCTTTTAATTTTTATCAAGCCTATAGTTCAATTTTCAAACCATGCTGTATCGATTTTCATTAAACATAAACTTGATTAACAAGTGTCATGCTATAAACAAAATATATTTAAAAACCCCAACATATAATGCTATATCTGTGCTGAGGTGTCACCGTGAATGACCCAGACGAGACTTACTGTCGCTATGGCCAGATGTAGATAATGCTGAGCTGTGTGTCTGACTTCAGGTGACAGTACCGCCAGCTACACCTCACCTCTGACCCCTGCCGAACTCCTGGTGGCCCTGCACAACATCGACCCCACCATGTGCGACATGAAGACCATCATCAAAGGTACGCGCAGACGTTGCATCCTTGTAGGCTTGTAGATACAGTATGTGCCTAGATTTCATTCCTCAGAATTAAGTGACTTGACGGGACACCTCAAGAACAATGATATGACAGAATAAGAATCGTATGACAACAGAAGAACAATCGGTGATTGTCATGAATGCTAATGACTTTGACAATAATGGCTCCTATGATGCTCATCAAAGGACAGACAACTAACTATAGTTTGTCATGAAATGCATTGTTATGAAATGTATTTCATAGATTATCTCGGTAAATACTTCATGGAATGAAAAACAAAAAAAAATCCATTTTCTAATTTCATTTGACCTAACTAAAATAAAAAAATATAAAAAATATTGCACCAGTAATAACAAATCTGTTTATTTAACGATCACCAAATATTCTGACTAAGTATTATTTTATGCAGAGGGTCGACGTTCGAAAGAATGAACAGACAAGTAGGTATGTGAAGAAGATCAGCAGCACGTGCAAATCGAGCCTTTTTACCCGTTTCTTCTTTCGAACGTCGCCCCTCTGCTAAAATATTACTTAGTCAAAATATTTGGTGATCGTTAAATAAACAGATTGTTTATTACCGGTGCAATAATTTTAATTTTTTAATTTTGGTTAGGTCAAATGAAATTAGAAAATGGAGTTTTTTTTGTTTTCCATTCAATGAAGTATTTACCGAGATAATCTACGAAACTGTAATCATATGTGAACAATATGAACCTTATTCTAATGAACAACACTATCAGTCCAGGTAATCATTAACATAAACATTTAAGCTGCTTTTAAATACCAGTTTATGTAAATATTATAGATCTACAGTTATGCTATTTACCATATATTTATTCAGATCAGTTAACTCAGCAACATGTTTTCTGAATATATACAACTCGTTATATTATATTAAAGGCATAATATCACAGTTGGTAGATTATATACAGTTATTATTGATAAATAAGTAAATGAATAATATTCCTACTCAAAAACCATTTAGAAGTAATATAATATGTTCACATTCGAAGTCATATGTTCAGTTCACATTTGAAGTCATATGTTCACATTCGAAGTCATATGGCTTACTTAGTGCATGTTTGCCTAGTAATGTTTGATCAGATATCAGTAGACTGGGATTAGATAGTGATTTAGATTCAATGTGTAATACAATATAACTTGGTATAAGACTGAAGGTCAAAGCGCTTAGTATAGATACTACACTGTACTTAGGCCTACGGTACTTCAACCTTCTATCGGAGAACAGTGATCGTACCTAATCCAGCCACCGTGATCCAGCAGGGAGAGAGGGTTTTAGCATACGGTAGCATGTAGTTCATGTCCAACAAATAAAATCCTATCTACACTGCTCCTCGCTGTTTAATATCCTTTAATAACTGGCTTATTTAGACACGAAGGAAATAATTTAAAGACACTTTTAAAATGGTGACGCCAATGGAAGCGCTAGTAAAATATCAGTTCTTGACTTCTTTTCTTACATTGAAGATCGTTTCATTTGTTGTGTAAGTTAGAACGTGCATATAAATAATATATCTTGATCAACAAAATTATCTAACGTATACGCAGGAATTTTCGCGTTTGAAGTTGAACGTAGGACATTATTAATAGTAGTAGTAGTAGTAGCAAGTAGTAGTAGTAGTAGTAGTAGTAAATTACTATATTATTTAGTATTACCACATCCTCGAAACACAGACCTAAGTTGATGCAAGCAGGCTTAAAGCCCACTGCACACGGCGAGCTTCCGCCTGAGCAAAGTGGTACGCGTGGCACTTTGCTCAGGCGGGAGCTCGCCGTGTGCGGTGGGCTAAATATTCTGGATTTCGAGGATGTTATTACTGTGGTATATCCTTTAGTGCTGCTTCTTTACATTTCACCGGTTTCTGATTTCTATTCTGCTTTATTTTATTGGGTGTTTAAAATAATTTAGTGGCGCTTTAATAATTATTTCGCCAGTATTCTGATTTTGTACAGGTTATTAACTTATTACCAGTATGTAGGCCTATTATCTATGTTGTAATACGTATACTAAGAACTCGAGACATTATATCTGGGTTATTTTTGTTTCAGAATGGCATGTACTCAGCCTTACCATACATCTTTTTCTGGCTGGTTATAAATATTTCGGGATGGTTGGCGGACTTTGCACGACGAAAGGCATTTAGTACCACAGTTACAAGAAAAGTATTCGACGCGTTCGGTAGGTATTTGTTTATTCATTGAAATGTTACTCTCTCTGTTATTTTAGAGGGGGCTCATAATTTCACCATAATACAAAATACATGTTTAATGAACAAAATGGTCCAATTATAGGGGGGGCGCAAGCCGGGTGAGCCCCTGTATGAATCAATAAGAGGTACTGAGATTAAAACCCAGAAAAATACCGTTACCCCTCTCCCTGTTGGATTAGGCACAGCCACTGCTCTTTAGGGAATCTCCATTTGCCTTCAGCATGGATAGGGTGTTGCGCTACATCTCCTGAACTGTATCCTCTATCTTGCAGGGAAAATAGTTCCAGCCCTTATGATGATAGGCTTGGGGTATGTAGACTGCTCCCAGTCTGCCATGGCTATAGTACTGTTGATCCTCGCAGTCTCTTTGACTGGTTTCCAGTACTCTGGATTCCTAGTGAACCACGTGGACATAGCCCCAGCGTACGCCGGGATACTCTTCGGAATATCCAACTCCGTCGCCGCAGTTACCGGCTTCCTCTCCCCAGTCGTCGTCGGCATCATCACCAACGAGGTATGTAAGATAGTGTAGAAATTATACTGATACTGCGTGTTGTAGACTAGTATTTATAAGATAGGCTACAAGTGATTAAGTCAATATGGAGTTTATCTTCCCTGCGGGAATCTTTTACCCATTTACGACGATTATGAGATACGATGCCGATAGGCCTATACATGGGTAACATGCTGTTGTGCAAGATAGTGTAGTAATGACACATCAATAATCTTTATCGCTTTTACGTTTTCCCAGGGCCAAACTCGATCAGAATGGCAAGTGGTCTTCTACATCTCAGCTGCCATATACGGATTCGGGGCTCTGTTCTACATCCTGTTCGCATCCGGGGACCTTCAGTCGTGGGCGCAGAGCGACACGGTGGAGGACGAGGAGATGGAGGATATGAGGCTCAAGGAGAAGAGGAACGGGGAGGATGAAGGCGATGGAATGCTGGAATTCAACAAAAACGCATATTCCTAGTCAGAAGATGAACGGGGCCCCGTTGCTCAAAACTAGTATACGGTCAACGTTTTCTATTGTGGCGGAAGCCCAGTTACAACTATTGTAGCGCTACAAGAGCTTAGTGAAACCGGCCGCTGAGCAACGGGGCCCCTAAATGTCATGTATTATACTGTGTTACCGTTACTGCTGTGGTGCAGGTAATACCTGGATGCAAGTCATTTCACTACACGTGATAAATAAAACCCGCACGCAGCCGCACCGCATCGTATTAATGGAAACCCATGTAAAATGACTTACATCCGATTTCCGTCACCGAAGCCGGACCGGTACGTATTAATGGAGCTTGTCCTTGTCAAAGACGTTTCCTGGAAATTTTTATTTTAATGACATATATTCCTTGCCAAAGAGGTTTTTGCGGTAAATTTGGTGGCGCAGAGATTGAAACTTTCCCGTTACATAGTTACTCCCACTGTAAATATGGCTAGTATTATGTAATGTTAAAACTGTATTTTCATTGGTCTCTATTTACTGTGCTTGCTTACGAATCATTTCAACGATGTGTACATACATCTCTGTCTCAATACCATCGTCAGCAACTATTCCACTTTGCTTTGTGGTGCATTAAAGCAAAGGAAACTTATTAATAATAAGTAATAATAATAATAATAATAATAATGTATATAGCGCCTAGGATCCAGACTAGCTTCCCAATGGCGCGGAATAAAACACACTGAAAAGAAATTACTACTTAGCTGAAGAGTATGCCTAGGGTGCGTTCAATAAGTAAGCTGCTTAGTTAAACTGGTTTCCCGTCCCATGTACGGTTCATATGACTTGAGACGATGGCTAGTTTGGTAAGCTGCTTGCAAGAGCTTGTGTCTTTGAACGCACCCCTGGTTGAAGATGTAGGTCCTTCAGCTGTCGCCTGAAGGCAGCCTTTTTCACGTGCTG
The DNA here is from genome assembly GCA_032361785.1 of Lepetodrilus galriftensis. Taxonomy (NCBI): domain Eukaryota; kingdom Metazoa; phylum Mollusca; class Gastropoda; order Lepetellida; family Lepetodrilidae; genus Lepetodrilus; species Lepetodrilus galriftensis. The sequence goes on from JAUTBZ010062772.1 coordinate 8,560, forward strand.
CACATAACACATCACTAATAGTATTTATTTATTAAATGTCGGATACTTACAACATTGCTTTGTAGTCTTTGAGGACAACTAAACTAACTTCCCCCATAAACTTATGAAGTTTCTCTTCATTTGTACATGTAATGTATGGGAGTTTTGTTATGTCTTTGGTGACGTTGTATTATCTAATCTACTAATACTAGCACATTAAGTGTATATACCGGTAATCATCATCATGTATAGTTTATGTATAATATAGGATAAAGCTGTATTACCTTTTCATGAATTTGGTTTGCATATTCAGAACATTTATTTAAATTGAATTAGTATATCCCCAGTTGTCATTAACCTGTGATAGAGCATTTATTTCGTATGGGTCAAACAGGGTGCTATTGTATATCTGTTCTTATTTACCTACTTTCCCAAAAGAATTGGTGGTCTGGTATGTGTGTGTGTGTAGTAGTAGTAGTAGTAGTAGTAGTAGTAGTAGTAGTGGTAGTAGTAGTGGTAGTAGTAGTAGTAGTAGTAGTAGTAGTAGTAGTAGTAGTAGTAGTAGTAGTAGTAGCAGTAAATTACTTTAATATTTTTTAAATATATATTTTAGAATTGGTGAGTTGATTTTGCATCGAAATTAGAACGCATATTTTATGCAAACTCGGCAATAGTCAGTCTACATTGGGTGGGAATATCCATTTTACATCATATTTTTGTTTTCAATTTATTTTAATGCATTTCATTACCGTGCGAGATACCGTTGAATTGCTAGTCACTAGTCACTATCTGGAGCATACTGAAATAGCATACTGCGGATGGCACAAGCCAGAACATTATTAAGATTTAGTTGCGTTTCTTGTACAAATAAATAAACCATGATGCATGATTACGTGGAATATATAACACAAATATTACTTTATCGTACAGAGTATTGGCATTACATTGTTGTCTCGGGTCGGTAAGTTGTCAACTGTCGCTACCGGAAGTTAAGTCAACGCATTCCATACTACTTCCGTTTCGGGTATCGTGATATTAGTGTCTGAACTCATAGTCATTATGTTTGTTAATAAAATATTTTTATAAATAGTTTTTTAATTTTGTTTGTATTGTGTACCTCCATCCGGCGACGACGTACAATGGCGCCAGTTTTAGGAATTTTAAGGAATTATTTGATTTAGATTATTGAAAATACTCTGCAAGAAATATGCAAGCTGAAGTGAACCACACCATGAGAACTCGGATGAAGAACCAATTTCTTATTGGACGAGGCATTCATCACAAACTGCAACAATGTGATATGAAAATAATAAAAACAAGCAAAGAAAACTGATAGAAACTAATTAAACTATGATGTGATTTATTCCTTTGACATTTTAATTACAATGATAATTTATTTATAGCAGAAAAAACTCGTCCCAGCGCCCATTGCCCCTCCGATAATTATCATGGCGAAAGCGACACCAGCCATGGCGCCTGAAACACAATATCAGAATGACGATCAAACCGTGCATATTTAGTTAAAAGGAACATTTTACATTGAGTACTATAAGAATCGTTATGTTGGCTGTGCAGTTTCATAGCTGCAGTATATTACGTTTATAGACGCGATATTGATAGGATGCACTGACTGTAGAGTGGCAATGCAGTTATCATCCTTGGTCTCGGTGCTCGCAGGTTTACTGCAACATTCAGCGCTACGGATGTTGTGGATTTCTAATAACGCTGTACAACGTAATAACGTTGTTTGTTTGCCGGGTACGTGACTAATCAAACCTCTACAGACTACTGCATATTTGAATTATAGATGAATCTTGTGTTTTATTTGTAATACCTGGTGAATATATCAGACCCGTCTTGCCAAACTTTTGACTTTCGTAATCCAGCTCTCTCAGACTGTTAGACATTGCGGTGATAACTGGTAGCTGAAATATGCCATGGGAATCATAAGGATCATCATAAATGTTCTTCTGAATCCAGAAAATACCCAGAAAATGTGTATAAACTAAGTTTAAATATTCTATTTGCTCAATAAATTATTATTTGTTTTAAATTATATTCTTCGATATTGCTTCATATGTGTCTGTGAGCATTCTTTCCATTATTTACTTCAACGTTACAAGATGTAGGCCTGCAATAAATTTCGTTATTATTTTATAGGAAAAGTGTTGATATTGCTATAGCTACCTAGTTAGACATTGTAATTATTTTATAGCAACCATATTAATAGGCATCGAAAGGTGGGTCCTACCTGTAACCAAAATAAATTATGTTTAAATAGTACTATTGGTACATTGCTCTTGTCTGCTAATATAAGAGACCACAACGCTCTCTTCGCAGTGTACTATAGAGCTATCTGTAAAGAGAGCGTTACATAGTCTCTTAGTGGATACGAGAGATTCGTGACATGATGCCCTGTCAGTCCATACCTTCCCATTGGTAATTGGTACCACGAACTGGTCCCAGTTTATCGTTAGTGTGTTCCCTTTCACCGCCGCTATGAACGTGTCGGCAGCGTCGGGTAGCGACACCTGCGGGACAATGGCAGGGCTGTCTCCCGTTGTAGGAGCTACGTCCAACATCTCGAAGGTCACGTGTAGATCCTCATCAAGATCCACCTGGATTTGAGATTGGCGAGATTAAATTATTTAAGGGATTGTACTCGTTTAGAACGTGAAATGATATGTAGATGCTCATGATATAGACAAGAGCAAACGTGTGTAACTCATATTTCAAAATGACGTAACCCTCTCCATGCTGGATTAGCCACTGCTCGTCATGGCATTTCCAGTTGCATCCAGCATGGAGAGGGTTAAAGCCCATGAAGCCTAATAAAGGAGAAGTATTGCAGTTACAATTGTTTTATGAAATTCGCATTGATATTAATTGTTAGAGGCGAAATATTGCACCGTATCACAATCGTATTATATTAATATTGGTGACTGTCACGAGTACAATTAACTTTCGTTATAGTTTGGCGATTGTCACATGCACAAGTAACTTACGTTATAGTTTGGAGTAACTTACGTTATAATTTGGTGATTTGTCACATGCACAAGTAACTTACGTTATAGTTTGGTTATTGTCACATGCACAAGTAACTTACGTTATAGTTTGGTTATTGTCACATGCACAAGTAACTTACGTTATAGTTTGGTGATTGTCACATGCACAAGTAACATACGTTATAGTTTGGTGATTGTCACATGCACAAGTAACTTACGTTATAGTTTGCTGATTTGTCACATGCACAAGTAACATACGTTATAGTTTGCTGATTTGTCACATGCACAAGTAACTTACGTTAAGGTTTGGTGATTGTCTCATGTACAAGTAAATTACGCTAATATGGATGACTCTGTCACAAATACATTATCATATAACTTGCGTTCATGTTGATAACTCATGACATATGTAAAATTTACATTCATATTGGTGACTCTGTGATAAGTAGGCTACAAGTATCTGGTGTTAATATTGATAATTTCAAATACGGTAGGTCTACATAGAACATGCAGTGGTATTGGTGACTCTAAGACATACATGTACAAGTAACTTACGTTAATATTGGCGACCCTTAGAGGAGAGATATCACACAGTTTCACGATCGTGGATACCAATGAGTACTTGAACAGCAACATGTTGTCACTGACAAACGGTTCGTACTTGCCTTGAACAGAAAAAAAAAGGATTGTACATAAGTTCACAGGAGTAGCTTCTTTGCTATGATGTACACGAAGTCTGATTGATGTATGGTGATGGTTGTGAAAATCTATAAACCCAACTAAATATTTATAAATAAGTATGTAAAACATATGCAATCGGCATTATTAATAATAGTATTATAAGCATGCACAAATAATTATTTTCTTCTTCCGAGCATTTATTCGGTCAATACAATTCAATGTCATGAAATCGTCTTGGACAGAATAGCTATAGTGTGACACTAATTTTGGATTATGTAGATTATTATGGGTATTATAGTATCTTATGGTATGGATCACAGGTGGTGTTCCATTGACAGTGTTGGGGGCATATTCTGTACAGGGGGATGCTCCTTTCTAGTTGTTCTGTCTATACTTTCTGTCCGACGCATGGCAGTTACACTGCGCGGTGTTGATCCTTGGTAACTGCGCATGCGTCGGACAGAAAGTACATACAGAACAACTAGAAAGGAGCAGCCCCTAGACCTTGACCTGTAAGCACTGTAATAGTAATGTTATCGGAACTGGAATCAGATATGAGATTGAACAAATGTCTGGTTATGTCCCTTTGTTGCGCCGTATTACTTAGCACTAATCCCGTTCCGTTAACTTACTGGTCCGAATCGTATCATCTGAATCACCATCACCAAGGCGATCCAGAACAGGGGTGTGATCACCATCAGCCACCCGAGCGCCTGGGACCACTCGGGGAATATGTAGTCGCCATATCCGGCCCGCACGTAAGTCACTGCGGACATTATCACGATGAACTGAAACACAGACATCACAATATAACAAGACGTCCTAGCTCTGTGGTAAGTCTTTATCAAACATTTTCAAAAAATGTCAAAATATATTTAAAATAAAATCGCAAACTTCTTTGGGAAAGACTACTCTATGATGCAAACCTAATTCCTTTCTTGGGTAATAAAGTATGATCTTATCGTAAGATGAAATTGGGAGAACATATTCAGGAATGCCTGGTAAAATGAGGCGATAATGTCGTTGCGAAGTCCAATGCTCTACCACCCACTCTCCTGTGTACGTATCGTCGCAAATGTGTGAAATATTCCCGCGACGTTAAACTCCATATTTACTTAATCACTCACTCACTCACTCATATAGGCTACATGAAACTGGCCTACTTCGGGCGGTTACGTTAGTTTAGCCCGGACGTGTCATTGGTCCGTCCTATAGCACTTCGTGACGTCACTCTAGAATTGCTTTCGCGACTTCGCGCGAACTCTAGCATTGCTCTAGATCCTCAAGAAACCGCCCGAAGTAGGCCAATATATCGATGTGATGATGTGAAGACCTGGTTCAGCTTACCGCACTGCACACAGGAGTAATGAATGCCCACATCGCCAGCCAGTAGATGTTAGGCTTGTATCCGATCATCATCTCAATATCTTTGCAGAAATTCCTAATTCCTGAATAGAAAACACACATCATATTTGACTGTAAACTAGAGACGATTCCAGACCCTAGTATAGCTACAATGTCCTATTAATAGATCGCAGAGGTGCATGAAATAATTTGTATAATGACCACCCCGTCATATCCTGGTCCGTGGTACAGTTAAGAACTCATATTGAACTATTATATATGTTTTATGGAATACTCACCAGTTGTAAACTGTCTTAGATTAGGAAAACCAATATGGCCCCTTGAGCACATATGATCATCTCATTAGTGATGCAGAAAATCCTAAATCCTATTTAAATTGTCGCTATTTCTGTTTATGTAATTATGTAAAGTGTTATTACAAATATGCCTACACGTTGATAATAATGCCACAGTCAGATATGGAGGAATTAGGTAGGTAAATCCATTTCAATCGTTGACATAATTATACTGTTAATCCTGATAAACATATTTAGAGCATAGAGCTATTTGTCTGTAAACTGAAGCCCGTTCCACTTACTACTGATCCCAGACGTGCATGTGTTTGTTGTATGTCCACCGCTGTTTGGTAGACAAATATCCAATGCAACCCCATGTAGTCTACTGATAGACAACCTGAATATGGTCGTGTTGTTATATTCTTCATTATCATAATCCAATGTTATAGCATATACCACTGATTGGTTAAATGTAAAATAAAAAGAAAGTTGAAGTTGAACATGACCAACTCCGCTGTCTTCTTACCGTAGACGTACATGATGCAGATGATTTCACATATGGCGATGACCATGAGGTTGTAGCTGCCTGAGTACCAATCTTCCAACGTCAGCAGGTATATCCCACCCTGGAAACATCACGTGTTAGTGTTAGCACATCTTGTACCTCCCACAGTATGCTCCATCATAAGGACTTTCTAAAACGTGTTGTTACCTCCCCTGAAATGTTTCGATTGAATTATCTCTGCCGTTTCCTAGTAAATCCCGGCAATATGGATGCCAACAGTGTTAATTCAATGGATTTTAAACATGAGGTTTAGAAAACGTGCTGGCTAATTATTGTTGGATAAAAACAAGACATTATCAGACATTAAATCTCTGTATTCCCCTCTAGGGAAAGGTGCTAAAATACTTGGTAGTATGCGAACAAGCAAGACAGCCAGTTGCCTACTAAACAAGATTAGAATCTAGTGCTCTTGACTTCCAAGAGAAAGAGGTATTCAAGGGAAGTCACTCGTGTGCAACTTGACTTTTCGGAAACTCCAATAGAATACAGCATGTGCGAAGTATGCCTCGAGAGTAAGATTCCATGCTAAGCTCAAAGTTTTGTTCATGCAAAATTTCAGTTCAGCATTAAGTCATGAAGGTTTCGTAATCTCGAGGCTTATCCGCCATATTATTGGGAAGCGTATTCGCGTAAGTCTCGTTAGAAAATAAAATTCCTTTGCATAAACTTCACCACATGTTGCCATTTGGGTTTCATTATAACAATTATGTTTATAATTGGGCACGGCAGAAGACACACACTAGATAGGTTATTTAAAACAGGGAGGAGGTTTAGTTGCTAATGTAAAGTTTCAAGACATGGATACTGGAATTGGGCGGACTAGACATATACTGATATAGTCACTGGCCAGGGTTTTGAGTTAAGGGTTCAAGGAATGGGTACAGCAAGGCTGGGTTGAGCTGGCTGGTCTGGAGTAGAGGGCTTGGAGATCGACCGTACCTTTGTGACTTGAGGCAATCCCAGCAGGAACCCGATGAGGCAGCAGAACATGGTGAAGAAGATTTTCTTTTTCCTGAGAACTCTCGGGAAACAGTCGGTAATGGCACTGATAACTGTCTCCATCATCACCATCTTTGGGTCATACATGGACATTATTTGCAGAAGCTCTCATGAGACAATATGTGACTATAGGGGTCAGTGACCCTATTCTCGAAACTTCTTAAGATCTTCTTAGCTCAAGAACGTGACTAGCTCATGCTATAGGTATCATTAAGATAAAGTTAAGAACGTCCTTAGGCTAAGACGATCGTAAGAACGTTTAGAGAATAGGGCCCATGGGCCGATATTCTCGAAACTTCGTAAGTTCTATAAGAAGTTCGTAAGTACTAAGAATTTTCCTAACTGGTTTTCTGCTTTTGACAATTTTAAATAGACATTATATGCGTAAGAAGTTCTTAAGTTACGAAGTTTCGAGGATACCGGCCCTGATGGATAGTAAGTGACTGTCTGATCGCCATATGTATAGTAATAAAAGATCGCGATGAGATTCCTTATAGAAGATACCCAAGACTATGAATAATTTTATTTTCTCATGAAAATTTCTCATTATTATAGAAATGTATTTGATGTAAATATTTCCGGAGCGTTTTTTTTCCTACGTTGGCATAACGTATACCAACTCTCTTTCTATTGTGAATAACATATCTTTAAACTAAACTAAAACACTAATTTGTGTTACGATACCACCGATGAACCAAGGCTCTTACAGATAAAACTACACCAGTGTACATATATCTTGCATTCTAACATTCTAGCATTCTAACAGATCTCTTAAAACAAACCTGACTGTCCAACCCCAGTGTGAGTAACATGAAGAAGAATAGGAAGGCCCACAATGGCGAGACCGGAAGTTGCGCAACGCCTTCTGGGTAAGCAATGAACGCCAATCCAGGACCTACGGTAGAAGAGATGTTGTAGATGATTGCAGCACAATTCAAGAAGCATGACAACATATGATGAACATTTCTAATATCAGGAACATTTTGGAGGTGTATTTATTTCATGATCACGTGCACACGCGCACAAACACGTGTGTAAACGCACAAGCATATACACACAGAGAAACATCCAAACGCATACTCAGACACACACACACACACACACACACACACACACACACACACACACACACACACACACACACACACACACACATGGGTTGAATCATCTTGCCTAGCCCACGTGCTCTTCGGGCACAGTTATTATGACAACCTCACCGTGTTCTTTTACAAAGGCACTGACGAGGTCGGCCTTGTAGGATGTGTCGGCTACCATCAGTCGTCCAGACATGTCGCTACAGAACTCGATGGCCGCGGCACAGGTCCTATGCATATACCAGTCTACATATAAACACATTCCCGTCGGCTTGTGGTACTCATATGGCGAAGGACAGCTTTCTGCAATTTTTACAATTTAACAAAGATTATATCGGCGGTGGTTTTAATCATACAGCATGTATCAGTTGTCAATATTCCTTGCTAATGACCAATAGTATTTGCGTGCATATGCCTTTAATGTTTATAACCGTTTTCATGACTATTTCACTATTATTATGGCTTTTCAGTTCATGGCATACAGGAACCTATAGCATATGTAGCGCATGGTGTTGCAATACACGTTGCCCGTATTGGTTACTATTGTCGAAACAAATGTATTGGTGTCTGGCATTCTAAATGCTTATCAAAGTATCTCATAGGTCTAACCTGACATGATGTATTTTACAATCATTATGAAAGTTATCGGGGCGATATCTATTCCCCAGGCCCAAATCCTGAACCTGACCCCGACTTGCGGCCTATTAATCGGACCCCGGACCAATTCTTGAAATGTTATTGGCTCAGGTGACTTAAACTATGAATACACTACTTTTCTTAATTCACCTAACCCTAACCACGTGATCCAATCATATTGGCGGGAATTGGGTCCAGGTCCTAGGAATAAAATAGACCTCGTCCGGGTCCGGTTCTATTACAGCTAATACAGGTCATGACCCGGCGAATAGGGGTGTAAGTGTTTCGCGTTTAGTTTTAGAATTATCGAAGAATGTCCCATAATATTACAGCTTCCGGTGATAGGCAAACATGATTACTAGGCATTAGGTTGACTAAAACGCCATAGCAAATCTTAATACAATCGTTACAACGGAACGTATCGTTAAATTTCTGTTTGATTCAGAGACGAATCATGTTATTCAGCGTGGTTCACGTAAACAAAAACAGCCACGTACATTTTACCTACACGGTTAACACCAACATGGGTAAACTGGATACATCTAACACTTCCTATGCTGAATAGTATTACTCGTTAAAGGGGAATATATATATATATATATATAGGCTGTTCCCAAATTGGCAAATAATGTATGTTGCGAGGTAATATTGCAAATAAATAGCAGACATGGGTAATATTGATTTGCGTTAAATGCACATATATCCCTCCAGGGTGTACACTCAAACTATAACACGTGTCTCTTCTTTTCTCGTAATACACTGTCATGTGTACTTTGAGTATATTATCAGG
>JAUTBZ010062883.1:0-17942 GCA_032361785.1 Lepetodrilus galriftensis
ATAAGATAGGGAAATTTCTCATCTCCTTGATACCACAATGTTGCAGGAAGTAAAAAATCTAACATTGATAAATATAGACTAAAAGTAGCAACCTTGATAGAGTTTTGGTTTATTTCAATCCCATAAATACTGTTTTGCATTAACTCTTTTAATGTTACAAAATTCAAAGATTTATATGGATAAGCATTTTTCCATCTTTGAACAACTCTTTTATATGCTTCAACTAAAAATATACCTGAACCACAAGTAGGATCCAATATCTTTACATTGTAAACTATACTATTTTTAGATAAAACTTCATCTAGCATAAGTTCAACTAACTCAGGTGGAGTATAATAACTTCCTGTATTCTCTTTATCTATTTCACTTAAAAAATTTTCATATATTTGACTAAGTAGTTCAATATCAATAATATCAAATTTGAAAATTCTCCAATCTTTAAATAAATTTTCATCATCCAAATCACCATTTATCAAACATTGCTTTAAAAGTTTTAGATGTTCAACTTTTATTTGTTGAAGTTCATCATAAGAAACAGGAAATACATTGCCGTTAAAATTATCTTCGATTCTTTTAAAAAAAGAGTCTGTAGCTTCTTTACTTTCCAGTAAATCAAAATAAGAATTTGCATCGATAACATCTTGATAAAACTCTTTTGGTGTTGCTTTTTTATCTTCTAAATACAGGATAAAAAGAGATCGCATGATTAATGAGTGAATAACATCAAGGCTTATACCATCTTTTTCAAATCTTTTTGCCAAATCAACTAAGCTAGTTACCAAAAACTTATCTATTCTTTTATCTAACTTTATCTTTTTAAAATATTCATTATCTCGTGTCCAAAGTGAACCACTATCGATAGCAGAAGCCGAAAAAATCTCAAGTAATTGATTTAACTTTTCTTTGTCATCAATATTGCTTTGTGCTATTTCATGATTTTTTACATTATCTTCAATATCTTTAGAATCATCATCAAATGCGATAGGTTTATTTGTACAGTTATATATACGAATTTCTGTTAATGAGGTAACATATAAAAACATTACTTTTTTATAATTCCACAGTTTATGGTGGATTGTAGCAATTTTTTTTAGTGTCGCTTCATCCAACTGTTTAATCTCTTTAAAAAAAACAGTTGGATATTTACCTGAAAAATGAACTTTATCTATATCAATATTTGTAATGTTTAAATGTATGGAATTTTTATCAGTTAAATTATCAAATTGTAAATATTCAATAATACTCATGATAAACTCCTTCAAAATGTAATTCTACCAAAAGATAATAGTACAATAACTTTGTCTTACAACTTATCTTATGAAATATATTTTTACTTAAATATATATTTCATTATGCTAAAATATTTCAATTTGGAATGTTTTTATTTATCTTTTCTTTACGCTGCCACTTTTATAGAAGTTATCGCTTCTAACTTTTGAACTATCATCTCGTTTACTGATAAGTTTGACTCTATCACTACATCTTGAAGTTTGGATGAAAGTATGAGTTTGAGTGGGCGATTTCCTGGGTGTTCTTTTACTAGACGGTATAAGTCTTGTAAAACTTTTGGGTCGTCTGTAACTTCTACTTTTACAAAGATGGGAGAGACTACAACGGGAATAATCTCTTTTTTGATATCTATCTTCTCTTTTTTTGCACCCTCTATATCTGAAATCTTTAGTACGCGTTTGTTAATACCTCTGTCGTCTTTGGTTATCTGAACTTTAAAAGCAATTGGTCTGTTTTGATCCATCATGGCTATCTGTACCAATGTTTTTTCAAATACCATAAACTCGATGTCTCCATGGAAGTCCATGAGAGTTACGATACCAAACTTGTTTCCTTTTTTGCTTATCTTTTGGACTATGTTTTCTATCTTTCCTATAAAAAGTGTTTTGGTACCATCTGCCAAATCATCTATCTCACTTGAAAGTGTATGTTTGATAGCACCTATCTCTTCTCTAAACTCATCAAGAGGATGACCTGAAACATAAAACCCAAGTATCTCTTTTTCAAGCTCTAGGATATGTTTACTATCATACTCAGGTAACTCATCTATGGTAATGTTTACTTTTACAAGTTCTTCATCATCACCAAACAGTGAACCTACAGCCATCTTTTGTGCTCGTGCTGCTTCTTGTCCTGCTTCTACTATCTTTTCTATCTGGTCGATGAGTGCTCGTCTGGAATAACCAAAACTATCCATGGCACCTGATTTGATGAGGGCTTCTATGACTCTTTTGTTTACTTTTCCACCGTCTATTCTGGCGATAAAGTCACTGATATCTTCAAAAACTTTCTCTTCTCTGGCTTCTAAGATACTCTCGATGGCTTTACTTCCAACACCTTTGATAGCTCCCATGCCAAATAGTATAGAGTCATGGTCTTCATCATGAGAAGGGCTAAACTCGATACTACTTCCTGTGATAGAAGGAGGCAAAAGCTCGATACCCAATCCTTTTACCTCATCAACATATTTGGCGACTTTGTCTGTGTTTTGTGCTTCACTAGTTAGAAGTGCTGCCATAAACTCAGCAGGATAGTAAGTCTTTAGATACGAAGTTTCAAAAGTTATCATGGCATACGCTGCTGAGTGGGATTTGTTAAAACCGTATCCTGCAAACTTTACGATAAGATCAAACAAATCTTCTGCTTTTTGTTTGTTGTGACCTTTTTTAGCAGCTCCATCGGCAAACTCACCTTTAAGCTTATCCATCTCCTCTTTTATCTTTTTACCCATGGCTCGTCTTACAACATCAGCCCCACCAAGTGAGAAGCCACCGATAGTTTGCACGATTTGCATAACTTGTTCTTGATAGACGATAACTCCATAAGTAGGAGAAAGGATAGGTTCAAGCTCTGCAAAATCATACTCAAATGTCTGTCTACCATGCTTTCTTTCGATAAAATCATCAAGCATCCCTGACTCCATGGGACCTGGTCGGTAAAGTGCCAAGACGGCGATGAGATCTTCAAAGTTATCTGGTTTTAACCGTTCGTTTAGTGACTGCATACCGTCTGATTCTATCTGAAAAAGTCCTACGGTTGCTCCACTTTGGATAAGTTTGTAGATATTTGGATCATCAAAATCAATCTCGTTAAAGTTTATCTTTTTGTCGTATCTCTTGTCGATAAGTTTTAGTGCATCATCTATAACAGTAAGCGTTTTAAGTCCCAAAAAGTCAAACTTGATGAGATCCACATCTTCCAGATACTTTAGAGAATACTGAGTAACATACTGTTGCCCCTCACCTGACGCTTTATAGATAGGTGTTTTATGCCAAAGCTCTTCGTTACTTAGAACCACTCCAGCAGCATGCATGCCTGAGTTTCTGTTTAGCCCTTCAAGTGCCACTGCAAACTCCCAAACTCTTTTGGCTTGTGCGTTTGACTCGATAAGCTCTTTTATCTTTGGCTCTTTTTCATACGAAGCAGCCAAATCTATACCCAACTCATCAGGGATAAGCTTTGCCATGGCATCTGCCTCAGCGTAAGGCATCGCCATAACTCTTGCTACATCTCTTATAACTCCTTTTGCCAAAAGTTTACCAAAAGTTATAACTTGTGCGACATTGTTTCTGCCGTATTTGTTTACAACATAGTCGATAGACTCACCACGTCTTTTTTGACAAAAATCTATATCTATATCTGGCATACTTACCCGTTCAGGGTTTAGAAATCTCTCAAAAAGAAGATCATACTTCATAGGGTCGATATCTGTTATCTCTAACGAAAACGCAACCAAACTTCCAGCCGCTGAACCCCTCCCAGGACCTACGGGAATTCCTTTGTCTTTGGCATCACGGATAAAATCCCAAACAATGAGCATATAACCTGGAAACTTCATACTGTTTATGATATCCATCTCAAACACTAACCTATCTCGATACTCTTGATGACGAGAGCTATCAACTATCTCTAAACGCCTTTTCAATCCCTCTTCACACTTGTAGATAAAATAATCCGCATCATTGTCGTAGTCTAACCCTTCAGCTGCAGCATACTCTTTTACAAACTTGAAGTTTGGAGGTGTTGGGTTTCCTAGCTTTATCTCTAAGTTACACTTATCAACTATCTCTTGGGTATTTTCTAATGCTTCTGGAATATCTGCAAAAAGTGCTGCCATCTGCTCAGGGCTTTTAACAAAAAACTCATGTACGCTATGACGAAGACGATTTGGATCGTCAAACTCTTTATTCATCGCGATACACATGAATGCCTCTTGTGCATCTGCGTGTTTTTGTTCAGTGTAGTGAGTGTCATTTGTAGCGATGATTTTTATGCCAGTTTCAGCCGATAGTTGAAGAACTTGTTCATCTATAAAATGTTGATCCTCTATACCATGACGCATAAGTTCCATATAAAAATCATCACCAAAAGCTTCTTTATACTCTAACGCTATCTCTTTTGCTTTTGCATAGCCCTCAGCTCCATTTTTTCTGTTTCTATCGCTGTTAAGGTTTAAGTGCCAGTTTATCTCTCCTTGAAGACAAGCAGAAGAGCATACAAGCCCCTCACTATGTTCAAAAAGCATCTTTTTACTGATACGAGGATAATAGTAAAAACCATTGATAAAACTCTGGCTACTTAGATACATAAGGTTTTTATAACCTATCTCATCTTTAGCGTACAAACAGAGATGAAAACGCTGTTTTGTACTTTTATCGTCTATCTCCTCTTGGTTATGGATGTACGCTTCCATGCCTATGATGGGCTTTATCCCCTCTTTTCTCATCGTCATATAAAAGTCGATAGCACCAAACATGTTTCCATGGTCAGTCATAGCAACTGAACTCATACCTAGTTCTTTAACTTTTTTTGCCAAAAGTTTTATCTTGTTGGCACCATCTAAAAGTGAGTATTCTGTATGGAGATGAAGATGTGTAAAATTGATTGATTCGCTCATAATTTTCCTACTTTATTTGTACTCTATATTACTAAAAGCTCTCTTGGTGTTTTATTTTTTTTTTAATTAGTCGATATGTAAAAACAGAGATTAAGATGGAGAAAATAACTATGTTTAAAAAACTAATACATTCTGATGATAAAAAAAGCAATAGTGCCATAGAGGAAGTTATCAAAAACTTTCCACTTCCAATGTTTTATAAACACAAAGGTAGTGAAGCACTCATAACAAACAATACTTTTGATTTGTTTGCTGGCTCAAATAGAGCAAAAGTTCTCAATCAACTCCTATCTCTTAGTACAACAAATAAAAATAAATTTGAACTCGAACTTGTTAACGATATCGGAAAAAAGATAGAATCCATCACTTATATCTCAGAAGTTGGAGAAAACAATGAAGATATCTTAGGTGTCATCGTAGATATCAGCGAACAAAACAATGCTAAAAAAACCATCAACTCCTTTAAAGAGCGTTATGAATTAGCTACTAGTGGTTCAAATGAGGGACTTTGGGATTTTGATGTTAAAAATGGGGAAGTTTTTTACTCTAACCGTTTTAAAGAGCTTATCGGATTTGCAAATAAACCTATCAAAAACCATATCTCAAGCTGGATAAATATCATCTATAAAGAGGATCGTGCAAATGTAGCAAAAGAGTTGGAAAACCATATCAATGGACTCACTCCAAATTTTAATGCAGAGCATAGAATAGAGATAGATGGGAAGATTCGTTGGGTATCGATAAGAGGTAAAACTTCTCGTGATAAAAATAGAAAACCTCTCAGAGTTGTAGGATTTTTAACAGATATAACAGATATAAAAGAGGCTCAGATAGCGTTAAAAAGCTCCCAAGAGCAGTTTGAACTTTTTATGGAAAACCTTCCAGCTGGTGCGTTTATCCAAGATGAAAACAACAACTTTATCTTTTCAAACAAATACCTAAATGACTTTTTTGGAACTGATTCGTTAGAGGGAAAAAATATCGTTGAGTTTATAGATAAAAAGTACTTAGATAGCACACTTGACAATGAAACACTTTTACGAAAAGGTACTTTTACATCTGAAAAACAACTTGCAGATAAACAAGGAAATTTACATTACTTTCAATCACATCGTTTTGTTATCGATAAAAACAATCATAAACTTTTTGGAGGTATTTATGCAGATATCAGTGACCAAAAAAAGACTGAATCTAAACTGAACATCTTGGCACACTATGATCTTTTGACAAACTTACCTAACCGTGCACTATTTCACGACTCTTTGAAAAACGCTGTCTCTAAAGCACACAGAACAGGAAACCAAATCGCACTTATGTTTATCGATCTTGATAACTTTAAGATGATAAATGACACACTTGGACATGATTATGGGGATTTGTTGCTTATTGAAGTTGCAAAAAGAGTAAAGGGGATTTTAAGAACTGAAGATACAGTTTCAAGACTTGGTGGAGATGAGTTTACAGTAATTTTAGAAGACATCCAAGATACATCATACCCTTCTATCGTAGCTCAAAAAATCATCGATACACTTTCACAACCTATCCAGTTAAATGACGAGATGGGATATATTGGGGCTAGTGTAGGAATTGCGATATTTCCAGATGATGCTGACAATATAGAAGCGTTGATTAAAAATGCAGACATGGCTATGTATACAGCTAAAAATGGTGGTAAAAATATCTACAAATACTTCACAGCAGATATGAATAAAGAAGCAACAGAAAGATTAGAGCTTTCAAATGATTTAAGAAACGCTATCGTAAACAACCAACTAAAACTATACTACCAACCAATAATAGACACAGATACAAACAGTCTCTCTTCGCTTGAAGCATTGGTTAGATGGGAGCATCCAAAGTATGGTATCATCACTCCAGATAACTTCATAAAACTTGCTGAAGAAGGTGGTTTTATGACAAAAGTAGGAAAGTGGATACTACAAAACGCATGTCAGCAGATAAAAATCATGCAAGATAATGGGATAAGTGCAAAAGTTGCAGTTAACATATCTAGCAAACAGTTGACACAAAATAACCTTGAAAGTACGCTAAAAACTATCATCGCAAACTATGGCATAAATCCTTCATCTTTGGAACTAGAAGTAACAGAGAGTTTCTTGATGGAAAATATAGATAAAGTTGAAACAGTACTTACAAACTTACGAGAGATAGGTATAAAAACTGCTATTGATGATTTTGGAACTGGGTATTCATCATTAAGACATCTGAAAAAATTACCTATCGATAAACTAAAAATTGATAAATCTTTTATCGATGATATCCCAACAGATAAAGATAACATGCAAATTACAGCGACTATCATAACCTTAGCAAAACAGCTTTCACTAGAGATAGTTGCAGAAGGTGTTGAAACTCAAGAACAAGTAAACTTTCTTAGAGAAAATGGATGTCAACTGATGCAAGGGTACTACTTTAGTAAAGCTATCCCTGCTGAAGAGATAAACAGTCACCTTACAAAAAAAGATATGGAGATGGCTTAAAGTATTTTATGTAACTCATTTGCATTTCGCATCCACTTTTGTAAGCCTTCGTCATCTTGATTTTTTATCAACTCTTTGACACAGGAGAGTTCTACTTCGAAACTCTCTATGGCATCTAAGAGATTTGTGTTGTTTTGCCTAAAGATATCACTCCACATGTGAGGTGAACTTTTAGCTATACGGCTCATGCTTGTAAACCCACCAGCAGCAAGGGCTAAAATACTTTTAGAATCTTCTTGCTCTAACACACTATTTGCCAATGCAAAACTGATAGCGTGAGGAAGATGTGAGATATAAGCCGCATGCATGTCATGTGCTTTTGCTTCCATATAAACTATCTGCATTTTAAGTGCTTCAAATATATCTATTGCTCTTTTTTTATGTAAAGGAGCATTTTTTTCAAGGTCACATAAAACAACTACTTTTCCACGATAAAGATCATCAAACGCGGCACTTGGCCCAAATTTTTCTATACCTGCCATGGGATGTGCTGCTACGAGGTTTGGCTCTAACTCTTTTGGTGTTTTTGCTACTATCTTCTCTTTTGTACTTCCAAGGTCTATAAGAGTAGTGTTTTCATCTATATCTTTCAAACTATCAAAAGTCTTGATGATAGCATCAACAGGGATAGCAAGTATGATGACATCGCTTTTTTTAAGTTTGTCAAAACTAACTATCTCATCAACAAGTTTTAACTCCAAAGCTTCTTCACAATGCTCTTTGTTATGGTCATATCCAACTATTTTCACATCATCCATGGCACATTTTAGAGCCAATCCAAACGAACCACCCATCAATCCCAATCCCACTATACCTATTATCATCCTGAGTTACCCTAGTTTTAATTTTTAAAATGATAGTATATTTACATTAAAATGTTAGTATAATCCCAAAATTTGACACAAAGGTGTATAACTATATGAATTATAAAATTTTCTCTCTTTTGACGATACTTAGTATCTCCACCCTCTCTGCAAAGACTATTCAAGATATTCGATTTGATGGACTTATCCATATCTCAGATGCTATCGCTAAAGAGATTGTTGGGCTTAAAAAAGGTGATCAACTTGATCCTAAAAAGATTGATGATAGTATCAAACGACTTTATGCACAACAGTACTTTGAAGATATCTTGGTAGATGAGACAAACGGTGTTTTAACTTATCATCTCAAAGAGAAACCTATCATCGCAAATGTACAACTAACTGGACTTTCTAAAGATAAAAACGAAGAAACACTCCAAAACGCTGGTATCAAAAAGGGTGATATCTATGATGAGACAAAACTAAAATCCGTTAAGCAAAACATCGAACAAGATTTACAAGCTAAGGGATATTATGACTCTGTTGTAGAGATAGAAAATGATCAGATAAATGGTGGTTCTCTAAAAACAAAAATCAGTGTCAACAAGGGTGAAAATATCCATATCAAAGATATCCAATTTTATGGAGCAAAAGATTTTGGTTATGATGATTTTAAATCTCTTATGGCAAATAAAAAAGAGCAATCATTTGGTTGGTTATTTGGTCGTGATGATGGTGTACTTAAAGCAGATCAGTTAAAAGTAGATGCTATGCGTATCAAAGACTATTATCTCCAACACGGTTACTTGGATGCTATCGTTTCAGAGCCAGTTTTAAAAACACACTTTGATGACTATACAGCAACTATCTCTTACAACATCACCGAAGGGGCACAATACACTATCGGAAATGTTGATGTAAAAGTAGATGAGACCATCGTAAATCCTGAAGTTTTAAAACAGACTTTAAAACTTCACACTGGCGATGTGTTCAATGTACAAAAACTTAGAAAAGATATGCAAAAGATAAAAGAAGCTGTAGCAAACAAAGGTTATGCTTTTTCATCAATCATTCCTGATGTAAAACAAGATAAAGAAAACAATCTAGCAAATATCAGCTATATAGTAAAAGCAAATGAAAAAGTTTATGTTAACAATGTAACCATCTCTGGAAACAGTAGAACACTTGATAGAGTTATAAGAAGAGAGTTATACTTAACAGAAGGTGAAGCATTTAACCAAAAGGATTTGATGGATTCTACAAGTGCACTTAAAAGAACTGGTTACTTTAACAACGCTACCATAGTTCCTAAACAGATAGCAAAGGATAAGATGGATCTTATCGTAAATGTCGATGAAGCTAGTACTGGAAGTATCATGGGTGGTGTATCTTATGGTAGTTATGATGGTTTTGGTATAAATGCAGGAATTTCAGATAGAAACTTTTTAGGAAGTGGTATAGAAGTTGGAGCAGATATAGATACATCTGAGAAAACTCTTCGTGGAAGTCTTCACTTTTTTAACCCTCGTGTTTTTGATTCACTGTATAGTCTTGGTGGAAATATATATAAAAAAGATTTTGATTATTATGATTATGATGAAAAATCTATTGGTGGAAGTTTAAAAGTTGGACGAAAGATAGGAAGATATATGCACGCATCACTTACCTATCTATATGAAGATATAGAACTTACAGATGTAAGTGAGAGTTTAAAAGATAGTATCTACTATCAAGAGGGTCGTATCGTTAAAAGTGCACTTGCTCCATCTATCTCATATGATAATACTGATGATTACTATCTTCCAAGACGAGGTGTAAGTCTAAATGCTGGATTTGAATATGCAGGTATCGGTGGTGATGCTGAGTTTTTAAGAAGTACATTTTCTGCTAAGTACTACTATGGACTTGATGATTTGATTGATTATGATTTGATAGTTAGACTTAAAGGTCGTGTGAGTACAGTAACAGACAAAGGAAACCTACCGCTAAATGAGAAACTATACCTTGGTGGTATGGGCTCAGTCAGAGGGTTCAAATCAGGAACACTATCTCCAAGAAATGATGAAGGTGCACTGATAGGAGCTAAAAAGATGGCAGCAGGTTCACTTGAACTTTCTATTCCTCTTATAGAATCAGTACAGATGAGAATCCTTGGTTTTTATGACTATGGTATGACAGGTGATGGCAGCTTTAACGAAATACATAGATCTTCTGTTGGAGGTGGTATCGAGTGGGCAAAATCCCCACTAGGAGTTCCACTACAACTATCATGGGCACACGCACTTGATGATGAAGAGGGAGATAGAACTTCTAAGATAGAGTTTAGTTTAGGTAGAAGGTTTTAAGCTATACTTTTACAAAGTTTTACCTAAAAAATTTTAGGTAAAACTACAATTTCCAATTTATACCCTTTCAAATAACTATATTCACCAATAATCCACAAAACTTCAACTATTTAAAATTGTTACACCTACTTAAAAAATCGTGCCAAAAGTAGTAAAAAATAGCTACTAATACAATTATTTGATAAAAAATGGATAAAAATTAAAATTATTTAATAAATGACACAACTTTGACACATATTGTAGTTATATTTACCTCAAGTCAGTGAAAAAGATAAAAATTTGTTGATATTTAAACAATACTTTGCAACTGATATAAGTAAGTAAAAAATATGGAGTATGTTATGAAAATAGTTGTTATTTTTAGCCTTATGTTTTCGTTTTTGTTTGCCTTAGACATCGATACCCAATCTCTAAAAAATGAGATAGAAAATGATGCTACAAATATAAATGCAAGATTGCTGTTAGCAAATGATTGTATCAAAAATCAAAAGTTTGATGAAGCTACAGAGTATATCAATCAAGTATTAGTGCTTGATAAAGATAATAAAAAAGCACAAAAGCTGTTGGCAAAGATAAATAAGCCAAAAGTAGAAAAAGTAGAACCTGTACAAACACCAACTCTTAGTAGAGAAGAAGAGCTTGAAGCGTTGTATAAACAAAGTGATAAATTTTCTGATTTTAAAGAGTACTTTTTTGAACTTGAGGGATTGGCTAAAAAAGATAAGGGATTTAGAAAGTTAGAAGAGTTTGTACAAGTTCACCCAAAAGATGAAGAAGCTGTACTATTTTTAGCAAACCGTTACTACTGGAAAAAACAGTCATACAAAAGCTTTAGAGTTTTAAAACCTATCATCAAAGATACAAACGATATAAATATATTGACTCTTCAAGCAAACTTACTATATCAAGCTGGAAATGACTACAAAGCTTTACAGGCTTTTAGAAAAGTAGTAGCTTTAGGTGGTGAGACACAAGAGATAAGAAAAAGTATGAAGATGCTAACTCAAGCAGAACCTGAGCCAAAACCTATAAATATAGCTACAACAAGTAAAAAAACAAAACCTAGAAGAAAAAGCAACTCAAACAAAGCAAAAGCTGAAAAACAGTTCTTTAACAAAAATTATGCAAGTGCTATCAAATACTATAAAAGATACTTCAAACATACATCAAACGACAATCTTGCGAGATTTCACTATGCTGCAGCACTTGAAAATGTTAAAGCTTATAAAAAAGCAGAAAAACAGTACAAAAGAGTTTCAAACCAAAGAGACAATCTTTACCTACTTTCAACATACAGATATGGTAGAACTTTGATGGAACAAAAACAAGAGAGAACTTGGGAGAAAGCACAAGAAGTTTTTTCATCTCTTATAGACACTATCATAAGCAAAGATGCAACTAAAGAGAGTGATGAGATACTAAAGTTTACTGAACAAGCTTTAAACATAGTTAGTCAACCTATGCCACAAGCTACACTTCACCAAGATGTTTATCTAACAGCAGAACAAACTAAGATACTAGATGAGGCAACACTTGATGGTAGTTTGATAGTAAGCAACGATATAACATCGATTAAAAGTTTGCTAAATCCAAACATAGAAACTGATATAACAAGTACAAACATCCGAGCTATAGTTTATGGCTCAAAGTCAAGTGATGATAACTTAGATAACTCTTACATGGGAGTTGAGATAGCAAATGACAACATATCAATAGATATAAAACAATCAAACTTTAAAGATAGTGCAAAAAAACAAGAAGTAGATGTAACAACTATCACAGCAAGTTACAGCAACAACGATGACTTGACAGTTGAAGTTGGCGTGAATAGCTTTGAAGAAGATACATCAGTTGTTGGAAAACTAGAGTATAGAAAAGATTATGACAAACACAACATCACTTATGGTATCGGTTATCAAAATGCTATCTTTTTAAATGGAGCAACATGTTCGGCTAAAAATGATATAGATGTTATCTCATTCTCTTTATATGATGTGATACTTCTTAAAAACTTAAAAAGCTCAGAACTTATACTAACACTTAACAAATACTCAGATGGAAACCTCAACATCAACAGTTGGGTAAATTATCCTCTTTATGAGAAAGCTAGTGGGAACCTTGTAACTATCTTTTCAGCAACTGGGAACTATGAGTATAACAGTAAAAAAGATACTTGCTACTATGCTGCTGACTTTTTTGATAAGAGTGGTATAGAGGTAAAGTCTAAGTACCAATTTAAAAATGGTTTTGTTCAAATATCTGGAGATTTGGGATATTCACTCAAAGAAGCGAAAGTTTTATACAGCTATGGAGCGTTACTTCAACTATCAACTGGTAACTCTTATGATGTTTCTATCGATTGTAAACACTACCAAAGCGGCTATTCACCAGATGGTGCAAACGAATGTTACGCATCACTAACCCATGTATGGTAAAAAGGAGAAAATTATGAAAAAACAGACAAATGTAACACTCATAAAATCAAGCAACAATTCAAAACTTATACAGACAGTTTTGATGATGCAAGAGACAGAGGATAAGACTCTTCTTTTAGCAAACGATAAAAGTGAGTTTTTAAAAGATTCTCTTCAAGAGTTGCAACAAAACATGGAAAACTTTGAGCCACTTTACACGCAGATGCGTTCGATGCTGTTGAAAGATAGCTGGACACATCTAAATGAAAAGCATGGGGAGTTTTCGTTTTTAGATGAGTTAAAACTTATAGCTGAGGATGATAGTTATACGATACTCTATTTTCATAGGATAGATATACTTTTGGATTGTTTAAACTTTGTAGAGTGCGACAAACTTTTGACAAAGATTATCAATGTGACAAAAAAGTATGATAAAAAAGTACTATTTTCTATAAACAGTACATCAAAGATAGGGGCTATTTTAGATTCACTTTTAAACACTATCGTTGATGAGAAAAAAGTGATAGAAGAAGAAAAAGAAGTAAAATCAAGCGAACTGGTACTTATAGACGCTTCAAACAACACAAGCATGGTGAAAAATGCTCTTAAACTTTATGATAGAGATGGTGATATATTGCTTTTGACAAACAAAAAAACTATCTTTTTACAAAACACTTTTCGCCATCTTCAAGAAGAGATAGCAGACTTTGACACGATGTACAGTCATCTAAAATGTATGTTTTTAAAAAACAACTGGGCAACTCTAGATAGTATGTATGGTAAGTCATTTTTCATATATGAGATACAAGAGTTGATGCAAGAAGAGAGTGTATCTACTGTTTACTTTCATCGGATAGATAAACTTTTTGCAACAGCAACTGAAACTGAGTGTCAAGAGTTGATAACAGATATAAAAGAGTTTGCTAGATACTTTCATAAAAAAGTTATCTTTTCTATAAACTCTAAAACTGAGCAAGGAAAAGTGTTGCTTCCCCTACTTTCTAAGGCTGTGGATTATAGTTGTGAAAAAGATGACATCTCTCACTTATCACTAAAAAGTAGAGAACAAAAACCTGCAAATATGGTCTTATCAAAAACAGTGGTTGAAAGCAAAAGGGCAACATTATGAAACTAGCTTCACTTTTACTTTTAGCTTTGGGAGTTTTGTTTTTAAGTTTTCAAGAACTTTCCCAGCTTTACAAATACCAAGAAGGTGTTGTACAGATAAGTATCACATTTATCTTGATTTTTTCGTTTATTGTTATTTCGAGGTATTTTATACTTCTTCTTTTATCTATGTTAAACTTGAAAAAACATGCTAAAAATCCTAAAAAAAGAGGAACTTGCCATGACAAGATGGTAACAGTTCTAGTATCTTGTTACAACGAAGAGTTAGTTTTAAAAGCCTCATTGGAGAGTTTGTTAGAGCAGACTTATAAAAACTTTGAGATTTTGGTTATAGATGATGGTAGCAAGGATAACACTTACCGTATCGCCAAAAGTATGGAGTTTACAGATAACAACAAAAGGTTGGTAGCATATACTAAATCAAACTCAGGAAAAGCAAACTCTTTAAACTTTGGGATAGAACAATCCAAAGGAGAGCTTATCTTAACAGTTGATGCAGATTCAAAACTCTCACCAAATGCCATAGAGTTGATGGTTGAGTACTTTGATGATCCTCAGATTGGGGCAGTTGCTGGTTCTGTTTATGTGACTAACCAAACAACACTTTGGGCAAAGCTTCAAGCATTGGAGTATATACAAGGGTTAAATCTTGTTAGAAATGGTCAAGCTTATCTGAAACTGGTAAACATCATCCCAGGACCCATCGGTATGTTTAGAAAATCAGCCATGCTAGAAGTTGGCTGTTATCATACTGATACATTTGCTGAGGATTGTGACTTAACTCTAAATCTTATAAACAAGAAGTACAAGATTGATTATGAGATAGATGCTGTCTCTTACACAGAGGCTCCTGAAGAGTTAAACAACCTTCTAAAACAGAGATATAGATGGACAAGAGGGATACTCCAATCAGTTATAAAACATAAAGATAAACTCTGGAAACTACATAAAAACTTCTCCATGAGTATGGTTATGTGGTATATGCTTTTTGAAGCAATACTCTGGCCATTTGCTTTTGTATTTGCCAATATCTTTATGCTTTACATGGCATTTACTACAGGCTATA
This sequence comes from Lepetodrilus galriftensis, assembly GCA_032361785.1. NCBI lineage: Eukaryota > Metazoa > Mollusca > Gastropoda > Lepetellida > Lepetodrilidae > Lepetodrilus > Lepetodrilus galriftensis. The sequence continues at coordinate 15,164 of JAUTBZ010062883.1, forward strand.
GTGCTGTTTTTATCTACTGGTGGTTGATATTTACAGTGCTTGATGTGGCTGCTAGTTTGTACTGTGTGAGTGTCACAAAAGAAAATATCAAACTTGTCTTGTACGCTTTTTACTACAGGATATTTTTTATAAGCGTACTAAACATAGCAAAGGTTTTTGCAACGATAGAAGAGTTTAAAGGTGTCCAGATGGGCTGGGGAAAACTAGAAAGAAAAGGGAGAATATAATGAACGGTTCAATATTAGAAATTTTATCTTATGTAATAGTTGGTATCACAACACTTACCATGGTGTTTGGTGTGTATGCGTATAAATTATATAAGATTCGTGAGAAACGGATAGTTAGTTATAACACAGTTCAAACGAGTGAGAGTGAAGATAAAGAGGTATATTTATATTTTGAAGAGAAGGAGTTATTGTGGTGAAAACAATGAATACAGAACAAGACAATTACGGAAAAAACATGCTGATTTCGACGATGGTACTTTTCGCACTATTGTTGTCTATATTTTACAAGTTACAACAAAAAGAGCCGATGCCTTATAACGCTTTTGCTCCTGTAACAATAGGACAAAAAGTATATATACTAAAATCAGAAGCAACGGCTTTAGTATATCACAAAAACAGTGCCAACAAAAGTGACTACAATCTCAAACTAGAGAGGCTAAAAAGTACACTAGTATCACTTGGAAACAGTGTAAGCTATATACAAAAAGAGGAGATACCAACTCTATCAAGTGATGCCTTGCTTATCATAGCGGATGCTGTAGCACTAAAGGAAAGTACAAAAGCAGATATAAAAAGTTTTTTACAAAATGGTGGAAATCTATTTTTCAACTTTACAACTGGCTTTAGTGACGAGCATGGCACTCTTAAAGGGAGTAGTTTTGTGGAAGATATCACTAAGCTAAAACAAAGTGGCGAACGACCTTATCTTTACTTCAAAGATGGTTTAAACTTAACACAAAGACTTTTATCTCCACTTGTAAACCAAGATAGTGGTGTGTTACTTAGTGCTTCGGTGTATGACAATGTACCTATCTTTAAAACACCAAAAAGATTGAAGCCTGATATCTTTATGACAAACTATTCACAAACAAATCCACCAAGAGACAAAGAGAGTGATACAAATACACTAACTCTTGATGAAGCTGGTTGTGCATGGCATGGGTACTATGGAAAAGGTAAATGGTACTATACAAACTTACCTACTTATGTCTTTTATGAATCAGGTGAAGATGCTTTTAAAAATATCTTTGAATCAATCATAAACTTCTTATCTCAAAAAGTAGTTGTATCTCAGTTTCCTTATATAGATAGAGAAAAAGTGGTATTTGTTTCAGAAGATACAGAGTATAAGTTTAAAAACTTTAAAAAGTTTAGTGACCTTGCTAAAAAGTACAAAGTTCCTGTAACTGCGTTTATCGTTTCAGGTATCGCACAAAAGCCTGAGCATAAAAGTATGGTTAGAAACATAGCAAGAAACAGATATGTAGAGTTTGCTTCACATAGCCATACACATAAAAAGATAGTAGATACAAACGATAGTTTTGCAAAACAAGAAACGGAAGATACGAAACTTATACTAGATCGTATGTCGCCTAAAGCTATCACTGGTTTTCGACCACCTAGAGAAGAGCTTGATGCACCTATGAAACATTATCTGGCAGAGGGTGGATTTAAGTATGTGCTTGGTAGTAGTCAAGAGTATATGTATCCTAGATATGATGAGAGTGAGACAAATCTTTTACTCATACCTCGCCATGGGACTGATGACTATAGTTATCTTATCAACCTTGATTGGAGCAGAGAGCAGATAGTAGAGCAGATGATAAAAGAGACAGAGTTTGTAACAAACTTGGACTCTACATATACGCTAAGTATACACACCCATCTGTTTGCATTTAAAAGCAATATCAAAATCGTTGAGGATTACTTTAGGTACTTAAAATCTCACCGTCAGTATCATCCACTAAATGGAAAAGATCTCTCATATAGAGTAAAGCTAAACAAAAACATAGAGCTTGTACAAAGTGGAGATAACGAGAGTATAACACTAGATATAGTAAATAACAACAACACAAGTGTCAAAAACTTTCACTGTAAACTGTTTAAAAATCCAAAGTTAAAGATACGCTCGATTCACTCTAGTCAAACATCGGTTAGAAAAGATGTAAAAAATCCATCAGATGTGATACTAAACCTAAACTATCTTGCACCAAACAGTACCACAACTGTAACGATAGACTTTAGGAACTGATGATGAAAAGTATCTTGTTTTTTCTTCTTATCCCTCTATATCTAAGTTCTTCAATTTGTGTAAAGAACAAGGATATAGAGAACTTTTATGCTACATGGAAAAAGGAGTATCTCGTAAAAGAGAAAAACCTCTACCGTGTGGCAACAGATAAAAAAGACAAATCAAGAACAGTCTCAGAGGGACAAGGTTATGGGATGTTGTTTGCCGTTCTTTTAGAAGATGATAGTGAGATTTTTGACAGTCTTTTTAGATTTGTACAAGCTCATAAAAGCGACATATCTAAAAAGCTTATGGCATGGCAAGTCCCTGAGGTAAAAGGGGAAAACGATAGTGCTTTTGATGGTGATGCTGATATCGCTTATGCTCTCATACAAGCTTCATATAAGTGGGAAAACAAAACTATAAACTATAAAAAAGAGGCAAAGATGCTTCTTGATGCTATATGGAGATACACTATCGGAAAAGAGAGCTTTCTTCCACTTTTAGGTGATTGGGTAGAACCCCATGGGAAGAAGTACAA
>JAUTBZ010062994.1:0-17941 GCA_032361785.1 Lepetodrilus galriftensis
TTACTTTTCACTTTATTCAAATGTACATGTACCTGTTTTAACAGTGGCAAGTAACCCTCAAATGTCAAAGTTCTAAATTGTAAATTGTAAATAAATACTACACAATAAGTTAGGTGTTCCTTCTAATTTTACCATCAGTATATATATACGGTGAGTGAGTGAATATGGAGTTTAACGTCGCTGCGGGAATCTTTCACCCATTTGCGACGATACGGTAGTTACCTTTTTATCTTATATCTGGAATAAATAGGCATAGCCTGTACAATATTGCTGTCTCTTCAACACGGTCTACAGTTATACATGGTCTACAGAAATATGTGATCTGTAGCCATATGTGGTCTACAGCCATAACTTATGGTTTGTCTGCAATGGCTCATCATAACGCACAGTCGCTGCAGGTTTACCTCCCACCATATCACAAAATAACTTAAAACACAATAGGCGAACAAGTGTTATGGACACATAATTAAAAGATAACCTGGAAGTCGATACAAATTTCAATATATTAGTTGGAACATTTGTCTTGGCTGCAATTTATTGAGACAAAAATGTTGAGTTTGAGATTTTGCTCACCTGAGATTTCTCATTGACTCAATGCTGTAACTTGAGTAAAATCTCAGCTGTATTAAATTTTTACTCAAGTTATAGCACTGAGTCAATGGGAGAAATCTTAGCTGATCAAAATCTCAAACTCAAGGTTGTTTCAAGAAATCAGGCATTGATGATAATTTTAAAAATATTTATTAACTATATTACAGATTTCCACAATTTTGTCCACTAATATGTGGACATCCTCAGGGAATTAAATACATATGGCACGGACGTCAGGAAAATTACACAATTCATGAACAACAGGTTGAATTCACTATCTAAAAGTCGCATGACAATTTTTCAAACCCTTCAATATCATAATAATAATATGGACGTTCATTTGTATAATGCCAGACTATATCAGAAACATAGCAATATCATAATAATAATATGGACTTTCATTTGTATAATGCCAGACTATATCAGAAACATAGCAATATCATATTAACTCAATGTTCAATATAACTGTTGATACACATCTATTTGTTGAATATGTTACACATAAATATGACTGTCGATACGCATCTATTTGTTGAGTATGTGGGACACGATTCAATACAAACTTTGATTATGTCATAGCAATCGTCCTTGCCAGAACATGAAACGTGACAGATCGTATCGACGTGGAACTGTCACACGAACTGGCAACTGTCAGAACGTGGCCGACAGTGCCTGGACGCTGTCCAGTTTGACCAAAATAATCAATACGACGTGCAGGTGTTAGGGTTGTTAACTCGCACTGCAACAGTTGCACAATAGGTAAAGTTAGCGAGACGTAAAAGTGAGGCGATAAGATAGCAAGCAAGCCTACTGTGAAGTAACACAGCTCTGGAGTGGATCACCTCTCATGGAACCCCGAATGGCGCGAGAAACCGGCTTTAGACCAGTGGATCATGGTTCCAAGACCCAGGGTCCGACTACCACGTACTACATTCCACCAGTTCCATGGTCAATGGGAAATATCCATACATGTCTGCCGTTAAGCCAGCTGTATACGTATACTGACTGTCACCCTCCCTCACACTGTATATCCCTTCATACCGAGAGGGTAAGGTCATGTCAGACCGACCCGGGTCGGCCCGACCCACGAGTTAGTTTCCAATACATATAGAAATCTAGAGCTCAGTCTTTAAGCTGTGAGAGACCAACTGACCTCATTACATAACATCTATGTCAGACCATTATCAAAGTTGATAATAGGAATTACTGCTATCCTTGGCTAAGGTTGACACTTTGCTTGAAGGTGGAGAAGGTTGGAATGGAAATAAACCATGGAGGTTCGCGTCAGCATTCGGCATTGCTGGGCTCGAATGCAACGTTATTATGTCTACACATGTATACGAGAGTCAGAATAGATGCTATCGTCATTAACTCCTGGATATTGTTGACAACAACTAGGGTTCACATCCCAAGATCAAAAGAGAAATATTCATGATTTACCGTCCAAAATATCCCTGCCTTCTGTCAGATGCTGAGCAGGATATATTTGTGAAGCAAAAACAAGAAGGAATCCGCCGATATTTATGTTACTTGAAAAACAGATAAACAAAGTTGAAAATTCATATTAGTTTTTGAGAATGCAGCATATTCAAATGAAGTTGATATAGCTGTGTTTTAACAAACAACTCCCTATTACACTATTAGGAAACAAAGTTCAAATTTCATGATTCTTTTTGAGAAAATGGCAAATTCTACCAAAATTGAAACAGATCATATAACACGCTGTTCAGTTAGTCCTATGTAACTCCCATGTATCATACTCAAGTTCAAGCACTGAGTCAATGGGAGAAATCTTAGCTGAGTAAAATGTTAAACTCCAGTTGGTTTTGCGAAATCGGGCCTTGATGATAATTTAACAAATATTTGTATTTCCAGAAGACAAAATTCAAATAAGCAAACAATAACAAAATATTGAATAAGCAAACTAAAAAAAATATTTAAATGGTAATAATACATTTTGAATGATTGAAATTCAAATGAAATAATAATAAGAAGAAGAATAGTAATAGTAATAGTAATAATATTTAAATAATAGTAATAATAGTAAAATAATACTAGTATTAATAAACATAATAATACATACAATAATATTAAGAATGATAATAATAATATTATTTAAATAATATTATTATTAATAATAATAATAATAATAATAATAATAATAATAATAATAATAATAATAATAACAATAATATTAATAATAATAATAATAATAATAATAATAATAAATTACTTTTATTAAATTCTAATTATTAGCCTTGTTTGTACGTGTTTGAAGACACAGGTGTTTGTGATTAATCAAACCATATGACGTCAGTGAATGAACCAGTGCACCATCTGATAAGAAAAGCACAGGACACTACTACACACTACCAGATGCCTGCGTAGCATGGTAGTGTCCCACCCATGTAGACAATGTATGTACCGATCCAGCAAGAAAGGCAGTTTCCTTCAAGTTCAAGCATGAAGAACACCACGTTATTAATATTCAGAGACCTAGTGCTCCAAGCGACTTTTAGCAGCTAGAAAATAGCTGGATACTGCACTTTATAAATGTATATTTTGATTGATTGATTAATTGATTGATTGGTTGATTGATTATATTCTTGAATATTTGAAATAAATCTGATTGAAAATGTGACATATTATTCAGACTTAATACAAAAGTTAAATAAGAATACATATTTCTGTAATAATATTACTAATAATAATATTGTATTTGCTGTCAAATTGTTTATGTCTTGAATGAATTAATGCTTACATCACAACAGGAATATTCCAAATTTTATTCAGATTACATAAAAGTTAAATAAGAACACATATTTCTGTAATTTTGATTGATTGAATTAATGCTTTACGTAACAGCGGGAATATTTCTATATACCCTATACCCATAGGCAATGACATTTCTGTAATAATATTACTACTAATAATAATATAGTATTTGCTGACAACTTGGCTATGCTTTGATGGAATTAAAACGTTACATCGTAGCAGGAATATTCAATCCATATGCGAAAATATTGGCCACACAATTATGCATATTTTACTGTATATAAATCATAATGTAATGCAATTTCATACTTATTTTTTCTTGAAATGTTCTTGAAATTAATATCTACACAAAAATGAATATATCAGGGACTTTTTTCTTTCCACATCTCCTCGGACATTAGGTTATATTATATCATCAGCATTGTTTCACTCACGTACATGCGTAATCATGTTAATCGCGATTCGTAACCAATCTAATTGAAAATCCATTGAATCCTGCATGTTCAAGTTGCGTCATTGAGTGAGGTGATCTGAATGCTTCGGACTACTTATAATGATCAATGGGCACGGACATAGACAGGTTGACTAACCTACATGCACCAGTTTACTGTAGCTATGTGCACAGGTATACCATAGACGTACATAAATCAGATATTGCCAGACAAAGCTTCAACGGTATCAGATATCAAAAAGACTTATTGGTTTTACAACGACTTGTATATAATGTCTGTCCTCTGTGTATACGGAGAGACCTTTAGTTTATATAAATATAATCATACAAAATAAGTTTAGCTTGAATAATCAAATAAAATTAGTTTAAATAACCAAATAAAAGAAATAGTTTAAATACTAGTAATCACATTAGATGTCTAAAATAAGTTTAGTTTAAATAATTAAATCATATACCATAAGTTTAGTTTAAATAATCACATAAAATATGTTTAGTTTACCATTGAAAAAGAAATTAAACAAAACCCAGAAAACACAATTATTAATAATTTTGAATATTATTAACCCTTTCTGTCCACTTGAAGATGGTGCATTAACCCCTGCCCATGGAGAGAATATGACTAATCAAACAAGTTCAGTCTACCACTAAATACAACTAAAATAATCCAATAAAACATGCGCAATTATTATTCGTCTCGACTATACATCATATTGAAACTAAACTCTGTACATTGTATATTTACGTTGTCAAGATATGCATGATATTTAATCCGACTGATTAGAAACACAACTGACAGATGCAATGGGAATTTAGACGGCAAGAGGGTGTGGTACGATGAAATGTGTTTCTCTACATCTAGAAAGCCGCGCGATATATCGCCAACATGACATCATATCCTGGATTGGAATACTCTGAGTCACATGAACACAAACCTTCAGGCCGCCTTTAACGTTTCCAAATGTGGAACGAAAATTAATGATAAATCTGTATGCAAACATGATTTCTAAAATATTACAACCGTTTATTAATCATTTCACTTCTACTTCGTTAATCCTGTTTTAAATTATTTAAAAAAATATAATCAATGTTTAAGAGACAAGCGTAATGCTACAATATTATATATTGCAATCTTGCATTAGCACGAGTTCAACTAGGTTGATATGACTGGTTGCACACATTTCTATAATAAATTGTCCAAGAAATATCTGAAGGCCAAGACTGTTACCTAACATGCATGGACCAACTACAACTTGTATAAAGATTGAATGACTCGGACACCATTAATACCAAAACCTATCCCGAAATATTTTGTATCTGTCCTGGAATAATATATAAATGTATGTTGCAATGCTATATAACACAGACACACACATATTTTACGTACATAGCGTAAAAAGATATTTATTCAAACATGCCTAAAAATGTACAGAATTACTAAAACACAGCTCATACATGAATGAGTGTGTTACCTAGTAGATTGTAAATACACAGACAGCTATACATTTAATGAATAAATAAAGGACAGTGCATAGCTCATATATGAGTAATTATCAGAAATCTTTCAAGTTTGAGATTGAGGAAAAAACCTTGCGTGGAGTTAACTCACCTATAACTTTTTATTTCTTATAAATGTAATCACTGAAAATTATATAATGACCGAGATGACACAAAATTTCATTTGTTCGCTGTATTATCCTTTTTGGAGTAATTGTTTGCATGTCTTATTAAATAAACTTTATTACTTGTATGTTTGGTATTTGGTTATTGGCCTATCTTAATTAGATATGAAAAATTCTGATGTTTCTTCGTAAAATAATAATAAGTGTTAGTGTAATATAACATGAGGAGATTTATTGAAATGTTGGCGATTTACCCTTGAGAATGATTTTCTCTGATTACGGTCCTTTTATTATTAATATCTAATTAATATCAGCAATTTTACATCCAAATCTGTTAGAATTTACTTTCTAGATACCTTGTTAGTTTAACATTATAAATATTACTTTATCCTATTTAGGACATTCTGAAAAAGATGCGATATAGTGGTGACAGCAATTTGGAATATTTTTTATAATGACAATATCATTAACAGTATATTTTGTACATATATTCTAAATAAAAAGAGTTATTCAAAGCAACAAATTAATAAAACACAGCTCATATTAAAGAGCATATTTTAAATAACATGTTCAACGACAACTTAATATTAAAATGTCTGTCCTCAGCGACAACTGAATGTCTGTCCATTCATTTAGAGTCTATATACCTTTAAATAAATGGACAGTTTAAAATGTTTTTCTATATATACAAACTGAATGAACAAAGCCGCTAATACATATATTGACAAGCATGTTTTACATACACTCTAAATAAATGGACAGTTATTCAAACGTAGATCTATAATTGCCAAATGAATAAAGCAGTCTAGAGCCCTCGATCCCAATTTCGATTTCGTAGCCACCAGCATGTACTGTAACACTGTAACGCTAACGCTGGCTGTATAGCGAGAGTCTGTAAGGCTGGCATGTACAGTACCAGCTCAATGAGACCAGCCAGTCTCAGTTATGTAATACAACTAAAGGGTCAAGCGGGCACTAGGTCAAGTGACCAAGCGATATTTATAGTACTCCACAGAATCAGTGTTAAGGCAGGTGCGTGTAGTAATGTCGGTATCCTTGTATTTCTGTAAGTAGCCTCGTGATTATAGAAAGATCATGTTGCCAGACTACCATTGGGTTTCCGTGATAGAGCATGATATATACTTACCCTTGCTCAATTGTCTGAGTAGGTTTACGGATAGAAATTGGTACCACCGTAGGATAACATGGAAACGTGACTTATGCTAACTTTGTAGCGCATGAAATGTCAATTTTGGTTGCATACTCCCCATGGGGTTCAGAATTAAAGTGAATGCACATTGATCCACTTAGGGTAATAACGTAGCACTATATACATGCTTTCGAGTACAGATTTGGCGCAATGTGAGTGAATTATTGTTTTAGTTCACAGCGGGAATCTTTCACCCATGACGATTATTGCAATGTAAACGATTAGATAAAAATAGTTTCACGATAAACAAATCATATTATATCTATACCTACCTTTCTGCAACTATATTTTCGGGATAGAAAGAGCATGTTTTATCTACCGTTTCTCGCCCGCGACTTTCGGGACGGACGGAGCGCGTTACCTACCCTTGCTTGTCTGTGAGTAGTTTCAGGATGGACAGCGCGTGTTCGAAATCCTCATCCCTGACGCTGAGAGTCACCATTGCAGTTCAGCGACATAGTCCGTGGCGAGTGGACACAGTGGACATCGTATTTCACCCGAGTGGCAGCGGCGGCTTCCTGGTCAGATCATGACGCTGTGGTCGCGGCTGTGACAGTAGCGGTGCCAGACAGACGTACACGAGGGCTGAGAGATCGCACTATCAGTAATTACACAACTCAGCGCGAGATAGGCTCATCACATCGACGGCAGACACTGCTGGTGCACCTCGGCAGAGCATGCACAAACGTCTGCTGTGCAGAGGTTATCACGTGCGCGGATCGACAGCCGGACAGACAGACAGCCACTCCCAGAAAAACCACAGCCAAATTAAAATCCTGACACCACACCTGGAGGCGATTCTCGACTGGTCAGTTTCAGTGTCGCCAATAAATTTCTCCCGACTGATTCAAATCCGATGACTTTAAATCCCTCGTAACACCATCAAAACTCCTCATTGCGCTTGTGACCAGCGTTATAGCGGGGCAGGTGCGGAGACATGCCTCTGGAAGCCGGATATGCACAACTGTGTGCAGGCGGTGCAAACAATGCAGTTAGCTGTTCTGAATGCACACTGCCACCCCACCCAGTGAACACAGTCTCGTCTTATAGAGAGGTCTCCGATCAAAGTGGTGTTATAAAGGGGATAGGTGGTGGTGACTCCTATATTTCCCCAAACTAATCGCTGATGAAAGTCTCTCAACTAGTTGGCTACACTGTGTCCAGATGGGGTCCTACTCCTGCGTACACCTAGCTCTCGGTCAGACGACTGGACCGGACTGCGGACTGCTGAACACAGACACCACACACTGCTTGCTGGTGACAGCCAGAGAACACAGAGAACTGCAGAATCAACCCAGACGCTGTTAAAGCACCTCGCACCATCCAGTCCCCTGCTTCTACTAACCCAGACACATTTTTTTTTTCCCGTTTCGGTCTCGGAAAAAGGAAAATAAATGGGCATCCCTTGTAGATCAATCAAGCAGCTGTGCTAGTGAGGGAGAGGGAGAGGTTACGTAACCGAAATAGCCGTATCATATATCCATGTCTACTACAATACATGCATGGGGCGAGGTCTGTCTATACAGACTAGTCCATTAGGCAGCGCGCCTTTAACAGACATAGCCCTGGGAACACATAGCTTGCTTTTCATATCAAAGACTGCCAACAAAGCAGGCGATAATTAACTTCATTCAAATTAATGTTGTCGCCTATTTGTGCGATGTTTCTTCAATCAAAAATCTGTCGGTCTGAATGCCAGGTCTAAGCCTATCGGGTACCTCTGTGGATAACACTGGAATAACTGTCTGCGATAGCGTATTATTATTTTACACAGACGTCAGCAAATATTTTTTTTAAACAAATAGAGACATGCAAAGAAAACAAGGTACAAAAGGATTGAATATTCCGACTTAAAATAACTGATAAATCAACCAAGACGATTTATTTGTAAAAATAAAATAAACTAAGGATTCATTTTATTTACAGTAATATTGGCACCAAAGCTTAGACAACTATTCACTATTCCCAGAACAAGATTCCCTGCTAGAACTGTTTTACTGTCCAAGTTTCAAGTGAACTTGAAACTTTGTACAAGATGATCGGACAAGACAGAATGAAAGGTGTTGTTCATATGGAAATTGTGTTAGTTGGGATTTATCAGACAGACATCACCCCGCACCAGAGCCACCACTATTGTTATCAATATTAATAAGCTCAGGTCAATACATGCATAGCATATTAACATTATAGGAACGCCTATTTCACAACTGATGACATAATCACTATTATATAATTAATTACTAATAAGATAATTGCTGATGATAAACATTCACAAGCGGACCATGTACACAGTGAGAGTATGTTTAATGGCAAGACATGATTGATAATACCATTACAAACAGCAAACTTCTCATTTCATGACTGGTGATTTTATGTGCTCCTCATGCAGTATATCTAAAGCATAGCCTATATACTACAATTCATAAACCCTCCTCCATGTGGGCAGTGGGATATCTTTAGTTCAATATTGGTACTTGTCAACTGAAACTTCAACAATTTCTTTCTTTCGTTCATACTGAAAATGATAACAAGGATGTGATTTTGTTCTGCCTTTTCCAGATTAGTTTGGCATGGCTTAGGGTATTTTGCTGGCACTCACCAATGTTTGCTGCCTTTCACGTACCCCTCACCAAGGAGATGTTAACAGAATTTTAGAACAATACATCCATCTTGGTGCGACCACTACATTTTTCTTTTTATCGTTATCATTATGATTTGCGATCTGACTGTTTTCTTTACTTCACGTCTAACCTTTAAAATATTACTTGTCACTAGTCAAGGGTTCATTGCAAAGTCTTTGAATGGATATTGATATTTTCTATTACGCGAGTCCTATAAACTCTAACCTGCTCACATTTGCAATAATATTAAAATATCAATTCCTGGTGAAAACAGCAACTATCAACAGTCCATTTCCAGTGAACGGAAATCTTTAAACAGACAATTCCTGATCAGAAGAGCAATGATCAACTCAAATTCCTGTCATCCTAATAATTTTAAAAAATCAACTATCAATTACCATGATCAAAAGAGGGACTATAAATTGTAAACTCCTGATCAAAAGAGGGACCATAAACTGTAAATTACTGATCAAGAGGCAAGAAGGGGAATAGTAAATTAGTTCAAAGCTACAACTCGAATTACGTGCAATTTGACAAATGTACGATTTCAAGATGTTTTCACTTGATAGGGCTATCTCTCTTTAAATGCTTTACACAGCATGAAAAACCATACACGAGGACATACTAGTACACAAAGTTGAACTATACGTGCTGTCTTATGACACATTCTAAATTGAGCAATGAGTACACTAAGACGTAGCAGACCGTTGTATCGATAGAATAATAAAAAACGTTTCAAGTTTCAAATATCAAGTCATTATTGACGTGAGTGATCAACTTTTCTGTCAATTGAAAAAAGAAATCTGGAGATCTCCTATACAAAATGGCATAACTTTAAAGTAGGCTTAACTCTAGCCATAACCATAGACTACCATAGACTACCATAGACTACCACAGACGACCACAGACGACCAAACACCACCATAGACTACACTGTGGCTACTAGTTGAGATTACCACAGACTACCACAGACTACCACAGACTACCATAGACTACCATAGACTACACTGTGGCTACAGGTTGAGATATCTTAGATTTACCCAGTTTTTGTACAGGGCCTGGAGTGAACTAGAACTCAGACAATGACAAGTCCACAGTCCAATGTTCAACGTCTGAAATCTTTCTGAATTTAAAAATAATAAATTCTAAATCTCCTTTTCTAAGGACACGCAGACTTACTTGTCTAATAGAATAATAAATAAATAAATAGAATTGAGTTGGTATGATTAAAAACTACTATAACATAAATTAAATTGGGAATATTGTCAATATGCATATTTATTTATGACATTTATCTATTGTAGATTTTAGCCAACATAAAAGTATTGTAATGTCAGTTTTGGAATAATGACACATTGCTGAAAGATTTGTCATTCAAATTGAATATGAAATATTAGGATTTTAAAATAATATGTATTTCTATGTAACTCTGGTAAAGAACAACTGAAGCAGAGGTTAAATAATATCATTGTTCCAACCACATGGAGTTTCTCCATCCCTCCCAAAAATTAATTTGTGAATTTTAAAATTATTTGTTTTGAATTGGTGTTTAGAGTTGCTTTCTAGATTCTTTCACTAATATCCTTGTATAAACCCAGTATAAATTTACAACTTCTTTCTTGAAACGTAACAAGATATTATCACGACAATCACCTGTGTCTCGACTGCCATTCTCTCTCTCTCCCTCTCTCCATACATGAAAGACTACTCTCAGACATAAGTCACACATAGGAATTGATTTATTATATACCAAGTTTGGGAGGGAAATAACTTGAGACAAAGTATGTGAAAGTTGGAATCAATACCGGGTGTTAGAGATCCGCCGGTCTGAATGGACCCGCGATGGCAGCACAGGTAATGACACAGACATCGCCAATCCCGTACATTACGCAGCGAGAGCCGCCGACGTCAGATTCGTACCTCGCGCACGTCTAGACAACGGCTATTACCAGAACGAAAAATGATTACAGCGGAAACGATAATATTTGCAATAAGTAACTTGATATTTTCGTTTCATATTTGCCGTGGTAATAAATGCTTATTTTCCGACTGTGGTCTGTACAGACAGTATTGAAGAGATCAATACGTAATCGATGTTTTGTGCGGGGTATATTTTCTGTTATTACGAGCAGATGTTGAGAAGGAAAACCAATATCCTTTAAGTGCAGATGCCAGAAATAGTTTTACAGCATAGACGTTTAAATCCATTCTCAAAAATATTGAGCCCTGTTGAGCATTGTGTAGCAGAAAAGTTGACTGGATTAAAATGCAGGTCTGGAAAGATAGAGAGCCGACATGCTAAATATTAATCAATGACATGAGCTGTGAGACAATCTATGAGACAATCCATGACATAACACGTGACACCCCAAAGGACACGACCTTTATCATGAGGATATATACCGTAGCTGCACTTCATTACACTATATATACTTCAATTAACTTCCTTCCACATAATCTACCATATCGAGTACACTATTCACGCTAAATGTCAAAATTACACGTTATTGTCAAATGACCCGACATTTGAATAAACTTTCCGGTACATATAGAAATTCCTGCCAAGATGAACTTTTCCTCCTGGAAGTGTTTTCTTCTCAAAGCACTTTACACGAGTTAAATTTAGTGTTAAACTTACGCAAATGAACTGAAATATGAATTTACGTAATTAAATGAAATATGAAAATGTGACGGCAATGTTGGAAAGTACTCGGACACATTTCTCTCTCGTCGCAGTCGAGACAAAGTCATCGACATCAGGATTTCCATGTGACATTTTCTGACGATCGATAGCCTCAGACCAATCAGAGCCTCATCTAAGTAATTTGTATATTGGCGGCGAGACAGTAGCGTCCAAAATGTCATCTTGTGGCAGTGAATATTCCTCAGACAACAGCACTACTGGTATATCCGAGTCGATTAGATTTCGCCGTGACTAGACGACATCGATTGTCATATGCTGGTCAGACGTTTGCGCTCTTATCCAGCAAACGAACATTACGGGACCCAAACCCATCCAGACACCGGCGTCAATTACTGCGGGCGTAACTCGCTTTCACAGAAACTTTTGATTTGGTCAAGTATTAGGTGCCGTCTAATAATGCACTCAAGGTGTTCTAGATATATTATACGTTACTCAAGTTAAAGCCGCTGTAAAATGTCAAGGAAATTTGCCACGTAATTTGTTAATGACAACCTCTTATGCATTAATAATGGACAGGATTATCAGTCTGCTACCGGGAGTGACAAAGAGGAATGGATGTTTGTTTAGTATCGAGGCAAATCTAACATTAATATCGGCGTAAATAGCAGGAATGTTTGGAGGCCTGTCTAGAGATTAGACCGATACGTCCGGTACGACGATCAATATGATCTAAAATATGCAAAACAATTTCCGAATGCAAGAAACATATTGCAATTAAACCATATTCGTGTTGAGCATTTATAGATTACGTAAATTTGTAGATTTATATAGAACAAGTTGACAAGATAGAACAATAAATACAAAATTCAAAGTGTATATTTTGATTATTGAGTGTGATATGTTATTGCAGGTGCATGCATCTTATTGTCATTAATATGCATCACGTTGTCATGTTTGTACATAAATACTTTATAATAATAATAATGGTGAATATTTGTATTGCGCAGTAAGAAACATCCTCGCACTAATACAAGCCCAAGGCGCTACTTTATATAATGTTCCATGAAGAAAACAAGAGAAAAAAAACAAAGTCATGATTTCAAATTTGATATACATGTACGATTATAAAGATATTTATATAATGCTTTCGAGAAACATCAACTTTATCAATGTTTGACAGATGCCATCTCAGAGATCAACTTCATTGTGCTTTAACTCAATTTCTCGCCCTTTTCCAGCATTTAACCGACAACATATATTTCTGTAATCTTGATATTTGACAAACCTGACAGTACACGGCAGTAAACTTCAAAGACACTAGGTATACCTCGAGGCGATGTTTCAATCAAAGAAATCATACAAGTGTTAGCGGCGGCACCAGGTTAACCCCGCCGACCTCCGTCCGGCAACCAGAAGCGCCTCTGGCAGCGGAAGTGTTAACAAAGCTCGCAGCATTTGTTTCAAAATGCAATGAATATTCCACATTTAGTAGTCGTACGGTTAATTGTATCTGATTTAATGGCGGAGCTAATACAGACAGACAGAATAATTCATGAGGCGTCTGCAGATGTGGAGGTGTTACGAGACGTCTGCAGACTAATACCAGGCTGGTAGGACAACTGATTGGGACGCTGACCCGCTCGAGACAAACACAGTGCACATCGGCAAATGAAAGTGCGCAGTTAGATGCAGCAGCAGAGAAAGAAAACCTGCATCGACATTGCAGCAATTGGCAGAGAGACTCGCATAACATGCAGTGTGCGCATTTTTCTTTGTATTACAATAGTCACACGACAGATCTAATTTTCTGCCAAGTTGGGTGAAAATCGGCACAAGTTAGTTGATAAAGCATGTGTTCAGAGACTAGAGGCAAGTACAGTTTCAACAAGAGCATGAAATAACTACCACATCGACAAGATATTTCTGAACTTTAAAATAACTTTACATTTGGAAACTTAACCGAAACTTTTCAACATTTTCATTAATAAGAAAACCTAAAAAGATTCCATCAGTTCTTGTAAAAGAAAAATTTGAAATCAGATTGACATAGTTTCACAAAATACCATGAAAACTAATTTAAAGATTTAAACATTTTCGACAAGCTTTGTTGAATTATCGGCCCTAGCATGTCTTGTTCCTCAAATATTTCCTCCGATTCCAGTGCAATAGCCCGGCGAGGCCAATAGAGGCCATATCTCTGTGCGACGGGTGTGACGTGTGCGTCTGTGTGTGAATATTTGCTCACAGCCAAATGCACTGGTGTAGACTGATAGAACGCGATCAATACCTGGTTATAACATCCAACCCTTTGTGTATCTAATCGAGTAAGTTGAAGTGTGTCTCTGCCGTCTAGTCATTTGTGCTCTTTTGCCAACCATCGTCCTTTTCGTTGACGTAATGCCGTTGTACGGCTTCCATGTCGGGAGCGCGCGATGGTGTCTGCGCTTTAATGCGGGGACCGCGGACGTGGATGAAGTGGAGCTGGCAGGACGCGGGAACAACGCGGGCGCCAGACTTACACCGGAGAAGGTTTACAGTGAATTGCTACAGCAGCCAGACACATTTGTCTTTTGGAAGCATGTGAAGATCACTTCTTTATCCCAAAATGGCGCTAAGAGCAGACCCAAATTAACTTTCTCCATCTCGTCTGACTTACGAGAGAAAAGTCTATGTCGGACGCGAGACTGGTGCTCGATTTGATAGAATATATTATAGCCCGCAAATAAAAATTGAGATTAAAGATTGTTATTTTACTTGTGTTCAATTACTATGCCATCTTAAAACAGTTTAACGTTATATTTATTTCGAATACTAACGTAATAGTACAAGTCTATCGGGTAGTCGACTATAGATTAAAAGAAAGTCTACAATCCAGCTCTATTTTAAGATATCACTATAATTCAGAGGTTGTGTATGTTGTGTATGATCAATAAACTCTATTTCAACTAATAGAAATACTTTCAACTACTAGTAACTTGTTTCCAATTTAAAATTAAATAATTATTTTTAATATTCTCTATTGTCCTTTTCTCAGATGGATAAACTAAAATTAAAATCAAGAGATTGAATGTAACATTCTTACATCTTAGAATCCTTTTAGCATGATCCTGTTACGTGACCATTGTTATAAAAATTAGGCAGAGCTTTAGTTTCTAGGTGACCGCATTTCAACCGAAAAATGTTTACTGCACAACAATATGTGTTATACAATATTGAGGAAAATGTTCAAATACAATTCCGGCTAGACTGACACTTGAACATGCAAGACATCCATCCTGTCCCGTCCCCACCGACCCACTCCCCACTTCCACACACACGCCCCACCCCAGCCCCCCAGTGACAATGTTATGGAACCAGCAGAAGGGATTGAAATGTACACTCGCTCCCTAGCCCGGGCCATTTCTCTCAATGCTAAAGGTAACCTAAAGGCTAGTAGAAATTCATAACATTTGTTATTTGTATCACTATTCTGGCTAGTAAGTTTTAATGTTAGTTTCTTTTTCGACTGTGCATCATTCTAACTGCGGCAGGATATTCTATGAGCTAGTACTTACCACCTATGGAAATTTGGCTGTAGATTTTTAGTATGATTTCATGCTCCAGGGATAGAAATTAACACTAGCCTGTTAGCCCGGAACATTTCTCCCAGTGCTGACGGTAGTATCCTAAGGGCTAATATAAATTCATGGTTTTTGTAGACATTTGTTATTTGTATCACTATTCGGGCTAGTAAGTTTTAAGGGTAAGTTTCTATTGCTGCTCAAGCCCTATTCTTTTATATCAGATTTATGAACAAAACATGAAGATGAGCATGAAATTGTACTCTGAGCAAAACATCTGGAAAGCGAATCTAGACCTTAATTTAACCAATAAACAATACTGAATGTAATAGGTCTATATTGTTGTTTATCATGAAGTTGTGTGCTACATCTGTTGCAACTTGTTATTTGCAGGTGTATGTTAACCGACACAAAATTGATTTAGACGACCTCAAAATGAACATACGAGTTATAGACAAAGATGTACCCAGAACAGACCGAGATGTGGAATATTTTGGGTGAGTTAGAAATCAGGGATTGAAATTAACACTAGTCCTCTAGTCTGGGCCATTTCTCCCAATGCTAAAGGTATCCTAAGGACTAGTACTATGTAGAAATTCATAACATTTGTTATTTGTATCACTATTCGGGCTAGTAAATTTTAAAGTTAGTTTCTATCGCTTGAACTTTGAATCTTCAAGATGACAGCTATGACTGCTTAGTATCAATGTCTGCAGAAGTTAACTTTGTGGCACGGACATCATAGGATGTGTTGTCTGTACTGTCTCAGTGTTGTTACCGTAATTACTCTAATTATTCAAACCCTCTAAAAGTTCGAACACCTAAATTAATTGCTGAAAATATTTATGTTTCGCGACCCTAAATATATGAACATGACCAATTTTTTAACATCATAATTTTCTAATTATTCAAACAATTATATTGTCAAAGAAAATAAAGATTATTTTTTTAAAATCCTTGAAAAATAGTAATATCGTTTATTTTTTGGACACAGGCACACACATTGTCCCAAAATATTCGAACACCGATAATTTTCAATTTTTCTAATAATTCGAACATCCCCAAATTTAATTATTTTCTCCTGTTTGAATAATTAGAGTAATTACGGTATCATCCTTGGTTCTTCAGTACTAGCCGGTGCTCTCAGGTTTACTGCTATATTCAGTGCTACAGATGTTGTAGGTATCCACCCACTGTCAGTTTATGGATGAAATATTCCAGGGGACGTTTCTCCAAGTGGTCTTAAGAACATCTTAGCCTAAGAACAATTCATAGCCATACTATAAGAATTGTTAAGATTGTCGTACGATCGTAGGACCCAGATTTGACATTAAGAAATAAATCATTACCTCAATCATTTACAGAATGTCTTATTTTATTTTTGTAAGTCTTAATTTTGATAATCTGTTTTACTTTCAAGCTGATTCTTGTTACCTAATTTGTTCAATCTCAGCCCGTGCCTTTAAAGTTTGGATACCTTTTCTTGACAGGGGACAGAGTAATCCTCATTTGACACAGCTAAGAGACATACTGATCACATGTGCCGCCTACAATCCAATCTTAGGATACGCTCAAGGAATGAACGACATCCTATCCCGGTTTCTATTCGTCATGGAATCTGAGGTATGGAATTAATTATTTTGTATATAAATGTCATTTTATTACTGATAGTTGTTTCGATGCACCGTGGCAAATGCAGTTGTCATCCTTGGTCTGTCAGTACCAGCCAGTTCTCGCATGTTTACTGCAACATTCATCATTATTGATGTTGCAGGTTTAATTCCTGCCCTAAACTAAACTGATATATTGTGATATAAGTGAAATAATCTTGATAGCAGCTCTAAATCAAAATATTAAAAATAAATAAATAAAAAAGTACCAGTCTGTGTTTGCAGGTTTACTGCAACATTCTGCACTAAAGATGTTGCAGGTTTACTCCTGTCCTAAACTCACCAGATGTGATAGCATCTTGAAAAATTGTTTTAAACATTTTTATTTCAATGTTTCAATGATGATATTACTTTTTGCAGTGTCGGTCTGCAAAGATTCTGCATTTCCTGGGGCATTTTCAAAGCATACAATTACTTTTAGATGATACATGTTGTACTGCTACCATGTTAGAATAATACTCACGATACCTGTATTTTGTTTTCTTTTAACACTAAGTTTAATGTGCTCCCTCTATCTCTGTTGACTAGGTAGAGACATTTTGGTGCTTTAGAAACTATATGGAGAAAATACAAGAAGATTTCTCTGAAGATGGCATGGTGAAGAAAATAGGTATACCGGTAGTCAGGGATTCTCCGAATGCGCAATCCTGCGTCACATACACACAAGTTTGGATGCATGAATATTCTGCTACGCGTCCTCCTGAACGCACTTTTTTAAAAATGAAATGGACAACTTGAGATTCATTTTATCGTATTTCTAAATTCGCTACATCACAGCATAGATTAGAAGAGACTAGAAT
>JAUTBZ010063105.1:0-17933 GCA_032361785.1 Lepetodrilus galriftensis
TTCTTCTTCTTCTTCTTCTTCTTCTTCTTCTTCTTCTTCTTCTTCTTCTTCTTCTTCTTCTTCTTCTTCTTTCTTCTCTTCTTCTCACTTGACTTTGAATAATTAGTATAAAATATTATACCATCTATCTATATAGGCCTAGATTATTATATAGATAGATGGTATAATATTTTATTATAATTATTCAAAGTAATTGTCACGCGTTCTTCTATAACTCTGGCAAAATCAACAGAAATTGAGCGTATGTAAAACAATTAATAGAGTATTCGCCCCATCCCTCGCTATATACATGTCGTATGTAAGAAAAATACATAATATATAGAAGAAAAGAAAAGAAAAATGTTTCTCTGGTAAATGATAGACGGTCTAATATTTTACGTACGCTTGCATGCAATGCTACATCTTAGTAAGCTAGTTTCCGTCTCGCATAACGTAAAGTGTGCAGCGCCGATAAGTTTGAGAACTAATATAAAAATGGCGTCCGCTTTGGAGCAGTACGTGAACACAGTTCAAACATTATCTTCTCAAGGTAGTACTTTCAAAGCATCTAAAGATTGTCCCTTGATCACTAGAAGATTGTTTTCTGGTGTATGCATAGCTACGCTTGGTTATTTTGTGTAGAAATTCAAATAACTAGCTAAATGTATGAATAATGTTAGTTGTTCAGTTTTCGATCATTTGGACAGTAGTTTCACAAATTTTCCAAACGATATTTTAATTACATTTATACGGTTATAGATAATCATAATGGTTTGTAGATTAAGTTATCATTTAATGAATTAAATATGTATTAACTATATTTAATATGGTATTTATTAATATTGATAAACATTATTTATCAATGCTCATATTCACTTCCTATGCTTTGACTCATTACAGGAAATTTCACCCAGCTGTGTGAGTTCATAAGTAAGAGTGCAGATGTTCTGGCTAAGAACAGTGCCCACTTAGACAATGTCCTAGCCACGCTAGACGTCCAGCAGCATTCCCTTGGCATCCTGGGAATACTGTAAGTATCGTAATTAACATGATCAAGCAGTCGACCCTGTTTATGGGCAGGTAACATTGCTATAATGCTAATACTGTAATTACGCACTTCGTTATCACTATCTGCCAGAAACAGGACCAAGATCAAGAATTTGTCAACTATGTTAGGACATAGCTGACAGAGTACTAAATTGTGTCTTTCTATTCTAATAACCACTGGTAACTAGTAACTCACTAGTATATTTTGATCATCCTACCGTAATTTATATATACTGTCTACGACTTCGCGTATAACGCACCGGCTATTTTTGCCCGTTATATGTGAAGTCCGTAACTTATACGTAACGCATATGCCATAATTAGCGTTCGACAGGACCAGGACTTCAGATTCAATATGTTATAAACGAGTGTCCGGTTTATGTGAGGCCGTTTTATGCGAGGTCTACTGTAGTTTTGAAATATTATATAACAGTCAACAGAATGTTGCCAGATTGAAAATGTGCAATTGTTGCCAGATTTAAATGTCCAATTTGTAGTATAGTGAAAGTACAAGTAACAAGTCAATGATATGTTGATTGCTAGCAAAGCCATAGTCTGCTTGTCTAGGTGATCTGTTACATTTGTGCTTTGAGCATTGTTGAGAATGGCATGTTACATATTTCACCCATAAATATATCTAACCCATATATAGTACACATATCCAGCCGTGTTGCATATAATCACCCATTTTTATTGTTGAGAATCAAACGTACATATCTGGCCCATGTTTCAGGTGTGTGAAATACAACCTGCCCAATATCCCTGACTTTGAGACGCTGTACGTACAGACCCAGGAATTCATCACAACTTGCAATGGGGAGCAGGTCCGGTATGCTACTGACAGCTGTGAGTATTGATATACGTAGCAGAATTATGTTGATGTTAAATGAAATTGCAAATCCTATCAATTACTTTTTATTAACAATGAATGAATAGGTAACTAAGACTAGTAAGAGACATTGTAAAATTTATAAATTTAAGGTATTGTAACGTTGATATTGGACGTGTGTTCTTTATTGTCAGTTGCTGATCTGTGCCACAAACTGACTCACAAACTTGTAGAAAGGAAAGAGGTAAGTACTCATTTACATTGAATAGTTATCTATGTATGTCCAGATTAACTTAAATTAAATTAATGTATATCATATTTTGGATGCACTATGCAGTAAGCCTACATTGATGCTCGCCTATGGGTGACATATTCTGATTCCTGTTGCGATGTAAAGCACTAACTTAATCAAACCTACAGTGATGACATAGCAGAAACTTTATTTGAGTTTTGGAGAGAACTAAGCCTGCCCTGACTCTACTTCAATAACGTGTACTATTCGCAATGTTAAATGTGAGTTGAGAATTATCCAGACCTTGCATTGAGCATGGCTAGACCAGTTTTCATTACATTTACGTCTGTTACAGCCTCTGCGAGGTATCAAGATACTGATCACGGCCATCCAGAAGATCCAGTTGTTCCCAGAGCAGCTCACTTCCATCCATGCCGACCTATGTCAGGTGACTGGTCTACATATTTAGCACACAGATTATATCTTACTTCAACTTGTAGAGCCTATGCATTACAAACATTTACAATTGCTGAAATGATAATAAGCACAATGCTCCTCAAAACCAATAAGCATTCTATTACTCATAATTTATCTTCTACAATTAGAAAACTTACAGTAGACCTCGCATATAATGGCCTCGCATAAACCGGACACTCGTCTATAACGTACTGAATATGAAGTCCCGGTCCTGTAACGCTAATTACGGCATACAGACTTTGCATATAACAGACACAAATAGCTGGTCCCAATGAGTATGTTATATATATGCTACTGTCTACTGTATTTTGTTAATGACTAGAAAGCTTATATTGTAATGCATTTTGACATGTCATAAGCCTGTATTCTTCAATGGCTAAAAGTTGTGGATTTTAAATAATTAATAATCATTATATGAGATTCATTTACCATCAACCTTTCTGAATCCTTTATTAACACTTGTATTTCAGTTGTGTTTGATATCAAAGAACATGAAACCTGCCCTGGATTTTCTCCAGCATGACATCACAGATATCAGCAGAGAGGTATGTTAGCGGTTTATACAATGTCTCACTTTATTCTCAAACTGTGCTGTGTTCTGCAGCAAGATTGATACATCGTCCGAGTCTAACACATGATATCTGTATCGCAGGGAGGTCAGTTTGACGCCCGGGACTTCCTTCTCTACTTCTACTATGGAGGGATGATCTACACAGCGTTGAAGAAATACAACAGGGCACTGTACTCTTTTGAAGTGGTAAGTTGGCTTGATGTCGGATTCTTTTATGGAAATTTGCATTTGAAAATTGGAAGATGCATACATAAAATATCTGCAACTAATCTGACACAATTAGATATTATACTCTTTTGAAGTGGTAAGTTCTTCTCTTTGACAAATGTGTTAAGCTGAATTCAATGAACAGTGTTGTCCTTGCAGGCTGTGACCACTCCCAGTATGGCTGTCAGTCATATAATGATGGAGTCGTACAAGAAGTTCATCCTAGTTGCCCTGATCGTGGAAGGGAAGGTCAGTACCACTCCGCGTCAGAGACATTCTCAAGTTGAAATTTATATCAGCATGTAATTTTACCATCGCATACAAAGATTAATTTTATCCTGAAAAGAATTGTATCACTTCCTCATGAAACTGATTCGAGTTTTGGTTTCAGATTCCGAACCTGCCAAAGTATACCTCTCAAGTGGTAGCAAGGTACATCAAGGTAAACATGTACATGACACATTCTTTAGTTGTACGTTTTCTATTGATATGGTTTACATGTTAACCACGAAAGTAAATTTTTATAATTGGTATCTAGGTACATTATTGACATAAAGAAATATGTTTTCTTTCTATGTGAAGATTGTTCTGGACTTTCAATGTATTAAGTCTTGTGGTTATGCGTTTCAGCCTCTTTGTCAAGCCTATCATGATCTTGCTCATTCATACGCCACCAACAACCCAGACGAGCTTCGAACAACAGTGACAAAACATACAGATACTTTCACTCGAGTAAGAGATGTGCTCATCATGGGTTTTTGTCGTACAGCTGATTCTTTTGAAAAACAGCGCTCTGGACTAGCATATGCCCGACGTACAGGGGCAAGAATGTTAGTCTAGAGCCCTGGGTGTAAGACTTTTTCAGCTACTTGTACTGTATCCACATCTATACCAAGTCTTGTCATGTATTTATTAACCATGGCAGTTATTTTCTAGCATTTTATATTATCTGAAGCTTCATTTCAAATACTGTTATATTTTGCCTTACATCTGTTACTGTAATTAATGTCTTCAAACAGTTTGAACATGAGCTCTTGAATGTTATTATTCCATTGTGTACTGGTATGTATTTACAGGATAACAACACTGGTCTTGTCAAACAGTGCATTACATCTCTGTACAAGAAGAATATACAGAGACTAACAAAGGTAAGAAAACAAATACGTTTGGGAATTTAATGATAAATATAACAAAACTATGAGCACATTAAATGTATTGAATTCCACATTACTGCAGCAAGTAAAACATCAAATATATAAATAAATGTTTATATATATATTGCATAATTTTTGTCATTGAATGTTTCATTTCATCGTTGAAATATTTCATTTTTTAATCTGTCCGTGCTTGTATTGCAGACTTTCCAGACGCTGTCATTGACGGACATGGCCAACAGAGTACATCTGTCAGGGCCCAGGGAGGCCGAGAAATACGTCCTACACATGGTTTGTACAAGTTCTGTACTCCCTGGTAATGTGCAATCTTTGTATATTAAAGTTTGAAAAATATATATAGAAAAGCCCATTTTGTGTCGATTCTGTTATTTAATTCACTAACATTGTCATTTGGTTTGTAACTATTTGTAATTCGTATTCCTACAGTAAATATATAATATTATCATATTTATTTTTAATGTTTGCATTTTAGATTGAGGATGGAGATATTTATGCGAGTATCAATCAGAAGGATGGAATGGTTCGCTTCCAGGATTCTCCAGAAAAATACAATAACGCAGCCATGTTGCTGCAGGTAGATCAAGAGGTGAGAAGACCGTGTGAGGCGACTATCTCCCTAGTCAGAGAGTATTACACGATTCCCTGATTGGAGGGCATCAATCAATTACGGTATCTCTTTTGAGAGAATGATGTAATTCTCAGTTTCGAGAATATTTTATTCTCTGATTAGAAACAGCGATAGATACTAACTTTAAAACTTACTAGCCCGAATAGTGATACAAATAACAAATGTTATGAATTTCTACTAGCCCTTAGGATAACTTTAGCATTGGGGGAGATGGACTGGGCTAGCGGGTTAGTGTTAATTTCGATCCCTGTTTGAATGTATGACATGATTATCAACATTATTGCGTATTTACAGATGCAGAAATGTATTGAACTTGATGAGAAATTGAAGACGATGGACAGGGAAATCACTGTTAACCCGCAGTATGTGCAGAAGGTATAACACTTACGACTTTGTGACTTTTCCCACAAACAACTTCTTATTTTCAACATTCCATTTCATTCATGAATTATTCTAACAACATTTTTTGCTCACTTGGTCTACAGGGCTAGAGTGAGATTTTATGATCGTGCAGCGTCTGTCACAGTAACATTTCCTGTTATTTTCTAGAACTATTTGTAGGATTGAGATCATAATTTTCCATCTGAAGTTTATAATTGGCTGGGAGGTAGAAATTGGAACCATTCACTCCTGTTGTTTATCTTGACACCTTAAAAATGGTATTACACTTAAAGGGTTAGTGGTAGTGACAATAAAGGGCCGAGTAGTAACCCATATTCCCACATAGGTCATACATAGGCCACAACACAGGCCATACATAGGCCACAACACAGGCCATACACAGGCCAGTTGAGCTACAGACCCAATGACAGTATTTTCTTTACTGAAATAATGAAGACAGTTTTGAATTTATCTTGCAGCAGTCAGTGGAAAGTTTAAGGCATGATGAGGCTAACAACATTTCCTTTTGGACATGAATATGAGCAGTTGAGTAATGCTCAACTAGAATGTGCATTCTGATGTCCGTATAGAAATGGAATGTAGATCTATGACCATTGTGAAGACATTTCAAATACAATCTGAACAGATCTTAAAATTATGGAGAAATATTTTAGTTAATGCAGTCTCAAAAAACATTTTCCAACATGGGAATCAGTTAGAATATTATCATTATTGAATATATAATTGATAAATTTAATCGTAAAAATTTAATTATTTTGGGTTTGCTATAGTCATGATATTCTAGTGGCCAAACATCTTCAAGTTAAAGAAGTGCACATTCCTATATAGAATGGCACCTAATTAAATCATACCCTCTGCTAACTTTCTTCCTGATGGATGCCATATAGATGAAAGCGTGCAGTGCGTCCAATACACTACACAGTGTAGAGCCTATGACAGGTTTCCCCATGCTTTGAACATCTGATTGGAGTCTGTTGATAGTTCTCACAATACCGAGTTCATTACACATTCCATTTCTATGATATTGTGTATACAGTGTTGTGAACGTGGCATTACATCAGTGAAGCAGGGATGTGCCCGACTTGGCTTTGAAGAACTAAAATTATCCATGGAATTGTAATCATTTTGGTTTTTGATCTCACTAGTCAGCTACAGTAATGGACTTTTGTTCGGCGTTTTTCTTTCGTTTATAAAACTATTTCATCCCATGATCCCTGCTTGATGATAACGAGTACACTGATTGTGTCGATGCTTTGTTGTCAGTTGCGGCTTCAAGTATTTTACAAATCAGCTTCTACGGTAATTAATGTTCATATATTGTATAATCCCAGCTTTGTCATCTGACGTGCAGATTTTCTTTCAGGTCAATACTTAATCCAAAAAGTTATATTAATTGTTTTCCCCTTAAATAAACCTATGAAAAGCATAAATACTATGTCCATTATTTTACTTTTTGATTTTATTTTGATTGTTAATACTATGAATACCAGTAATTAATATAAAATTACTTTATGAAGATGTTACCTACAACTGTGAGTGTGACTAGACAGTTACCTCCGTCACCAGATTGTGGTGAATTGTGTTGTTCACTTGTGTCCTGCTTGACTCAAGCTTTAGTCCAGCTTTGCACAAACTGGTTGCTCATTTCACAATTACCAACAACATTATTGTGTGCAGTCATAGTATGGCATGCTTGAACTGTTCACGTTTCTGGAGCTTACAACCTCCACATTTTTGTACCATTTTCTAATATATCCCACTGTGTGTTTTGCCCAAGGGTTGTACGTAGTCCAGTTGTATTTCGAGACATTTTCTGTCATTGTAAAACCATGATGAATGCCCTGATTTATGCCTGAGCTACGGTACATCTCCCTCACGAAATGCAGGCAAGGCTTGCAGATGTGCTTCAGTATATTAGCTTAGGTTGGACCTTGTGGAATGAGAAACAAATCTTGCACAGTGCTAGGTACTGGGTGTTGTTTCGAGTCAATTAGACACACAATGATGCAGTTTGTATATTTATCCGGTACCGTATATCCGTGGCTACTAGTAGTGTTTGAAATTCCTGATTAATCCGCCATGAAAATGTTGCTGTTGTTTTTTTTATTAATATAAAATGGGCATTGAACAGAAAGTTATAGCATTGGGATGTCGAGCGGACAGGATTCTCAAACACTAGTACTGGTAGATATCCTGGTTATCATGGCACAGGAAGTACTAAATTCTGCTATAGGGTAAAATATTCTTAAGAGTGGAATGCTGTAGAACGAACATATAACTGGCATAGACTACAGTGATATTTATATTTAATTAATATTCACAGATAAATTTAACTTAAAAAGACGTAGGGTGAAATGCATGGTCGTATCAATAGTACTCTTATGTTTCATATTTGATCACTTTCCAGAGTTCTGGTTCCCACGACGACGATGTTCCAGGATCGAGCAGTAAAGGTCAAGGCTATTGATGTCCGTGCTGCTACTGATGTATATAACACTACAATGATCCCTACAAACCAACATCTCGGTGCAACTATCAATATCTAAAGATGTGAGCCAATCAGCAATTGAAACATTGACAGCAAGGTCTTACCAAAGAAATTTCATGTTTCATAATCAAAAATAAATCATGTATCATGAAGTGGAAAGACCAACTTGTAGATATGGTGAACGTCAATGTTGTATTCAGGCTTTTTGGGGTCGTAAATGTGACATGCAATGATATGTTGGAAAGAACGATGTAATAATCTTAACATGATGCTTAAAGGAGCTGAACTGAATGTCAAAAGTGCGGCATACATGGTTGAATTTACCTATGGTATTATTGCTCATACGGTATGTAATATTATATATAAATATAAAGGGATATTTGCAAGAATCCATGCTTTCACACATGAAATGCCCCACAAAAACATCGAAATAATAGATTTCTCTCTCTATTCTGTTTAATTTCATCGTCGCAAATGGGTGAAAGATTCCCGCAGCGATTTTAAACTCCTTATTCACTCACTGTTTAATTTCAAAACTGAAGTTTTTAACGATACACAATTACTGAATGTTAATACCACTTTGAACAATATTGAGTTACTCCCTTTTATGTACATACAACTGATAGCTGGTAAACCAGTTGATTTATTGATGAAACATTGTTTTGGAGATCTCATCACTGTTCATGGTGTAACATCATGGGGCTGCTCCTTTCTAGCTGTTCTGTCTGTACTTTCTGTCCGATGCATACGCAGTTACACTATGTGGCGTTGATCCTTGGTAACTGCGCATGCGTCTGACAGAAAGTACAGACAAAACAGTTATATAGGAGCAGCCCCAATCACTTGTTTGTTTTTCTATAAATGAAGATTCTATTCGAGTCCCTTTAACTGAACATTTAATAGTGGAACTATTGATCTAGCATTTGTCAATTGTCATGCATATTTATATGTTTTAATGTTATTGATATATTGCCATAGAAAGACTGGTGGTACATGTACTAGTATTTCCTGTATAATATGTCGGAACTGAAGCATGTCTTACAGGAACACGGTACGAAGAATGGTTGCCAAGCTTTCAGAAAATGTTATTTATTCTGCTATGACCGTTGCTACCGTTGGTTTACAGTGAAACATGAGCCACATGATGTGATGTAGACAGAGGCTATATTTTGTAATACTTGTACCAGTACACGCATCTCGCTCTCCAGTAAAATAACACAATTTGATTGAATTTTGTTTGAGATTGTTTATTGTAGCGCCTTGAATGGTAGCTTGGGTTGTAACTGGTATACTCCTCATGGAGTTGAGAAGAAATTGAGTGCGCACAGATCCATTGACCTGGGTAATAATGTAGCGCCATGAACATGTGTACGACATGGAATAGGTGCATTATAAATATGTATTATTATTACTCAGAATTGATCGTACATTGCACATTATCGCAAGTTTTATGGGAAAACATTAGATGACTGAGGTGAAGTTAAGTTTTTTTCTGTTGAAATATGATGTGAAGTTGATACAGTCTGCGAGACAAGTGAACGAGTTGGGATATTTCACAGCCATCCATAGTATTTTGGTATCTGATTACAGTCTGAGTAGACCCTACAACTGTTACCCATTATAAACTGGTACAGATGAACCCAGTTGGGTTAATAGACAGAACACCAATCTTCCTCTCCCATCTATTCCTCACACAGGACCCTGACAAAATCACTGGATCAGCATCACAAGCAAGTGGACACTTGGGTTGAATCTTTTGTTTTTAATAAGAACCATCATAAACATACATTCAACAATTGAAATTGGGAGTCGGATATTTATTACTTGTTAAGCCTGTACTTGTTAAGGTTATTTCATACACTAGTGGAGACATACTACATTTGTCTTTCTAGTAATACAACAAAGAAATTATATATATATATATATTTAAATATGATGAATATGCCAGGGTTGTAACTTAACTTTAAAAGGTAGTCGCCCGAATAATGATATAAATAACATTACATGAAATTTCTACTCGCCCGTAGGATACCTTTAACATTACGAGAAATGGATCGGGCCGCCGGGCGAGTGGGAACTTCTAACCCTGATATGCACAGAACATCTATGTCATATACAGTAAACAATTCAGTCAATGAGTAATTACATCATTATAGATTTCACCGTCTTTAATACTAGGGATTTAGAACCGCTTTCAAGATTCTCTCACTTATATCACGGCTTATCAGTTTAGTGCAGGAGGAAACTGCAATGTCATCTGTAACAGTAAACCTTCAAGCACCGGCTGGTACAGACAAACCAAGGATGATAGATAACTGCATTGTCACTATCGTGACGGGGGGGAAAAGTAACTATTGATGCCGGGCTGCATGGGTGTGAACCAGATTTATGAGATATATTGCACACTAACATGAATGGAAAAACGCAACCCCTCGATCAACATTCTACAAAATGTCTTGTCTTGCCACCTTTACACAAAAATCATTCACACTAAATTTGCATTTGTCATGATTTTGGACCTGTGTATTCTCGTGCAAATTTCTCAAAGTCTTCATCAGTGAACACAGTAGATTCGGCAACGGGTGGCTCTTGTGATTTTATCTTCTCACCAAACACCTGCAATGAGAAGGACAGGCTAATGTTATTTTAATGTTGGGATATCAAATTGAGATTTCCACTCTTATGGATGATAATTGTCAAAATGACCATCTAAAACTACTAGTAAAATGATTCAAATTACACTTATGTTAACCCTGCATAATTTCTGAAGCTCTACAAAATATATATTGGTCATTTGCTTGAAGACGAATCAAAGGTGCAGGTTTTACATCATGGCAAACACTTTTAAAAACTATCTGAAGTGTAGACACTGAACATTAATACCAACTGCTATCAGAAATATGTTTCATTAGACATGCAAAATCAATAATTCCAAATAATAAATAAAAATTAGCAAATGTGTGTATACATTTCCACAGAATGCTGCCACAAGACTTGTCATTAGATATTTGAACCTGTTGCAATATGAACAAATTCTCAGAAAAATGGAAATGTTAAAATAAACATTTAAACATATGAAAACGAATTGGAGGACTGGTAATGTAAGTAAGCACCTTTTCTGTGCATGTTGTACTGCGTATCTTGGCTGCGTCTGTGAGACGTTGAAGTGCTGCGATGTTGTCGGCCGTGTGGTCCACTGAAGACTGAGCTCTGTGTTTCTCTACATGTACAGAAGTCATTCTCATTAATAGTTATAAAAGTACAGTGCATGCTCATTTTACTAAACGGGACAGATTTGATAGGAGGACAGATTCGATACCACACCGGATCACGGGTATTCTGGATCACGCTCTCACTCAATAATGCTGATGAAGTGTCTGCTGTTGTTACTAAACCTTATGTCATGTACAAAGTCTAGAAACAACAGCAGACACTTCAGATGCATTATTGTGAGCGGGTGTGGTCAGGAATACATATTAGCTATGTAACCGTTATTACCAAAATATACATACCTATAACAGATTTGAATGCCTTTTTTCTCTTTTTCTGTGCAGGAATCTGTTGTTTTTGTTTCATTGCCGTCTTCAAATTCTTCGTACCACCGCTATCTCTCTTAAGTCCACCATGTCCTTTAGACGATTTCTTTGCTCGATCTTTAGTCATGTTCATAAAAATAAACATAAAAGTGATATAAATATAGCACAGTACCATTAAAACTTGATCAGTTGATGCAGGTAAGTTTATCAATTATATCAACTCAGTAATCATATACCAAGCATAACGATAATTGTACTAGATTAGTGATCTACATTTTAGCACTGTTTAGGACATATTCTGGATCAACAGTGATCATATGGGCAACACTAACAACACAAATACAGACCCTTACCGTTCTGAAAGTCTTTGTCAAATAAGGCAAGAGTTTCCTTCACCACAGACGCAGACATGACACCACATACAGCTGACTATACTATAGTCTATAGTTATGTATGATCAGGATCAGACACCTCAACGTTTACCAAAATACAAAGTCAACACGTGCGTTTATTATGACACTCACGCGTACTCGTAACATCGCTAAAGGGCGCATCAGTCACACCCGTGTTATGAAAGCGAGTCCTATATTAACGCGGAAGAGAGTCTCGTTTCATAGCTTCCGCTTTTCTCCGCATATTCTCAAACCCACCTTCCTGTAAATTTAAATCTGTGTTTACCGCTGAAAATCGCATCCAAATAGACATTTCTTACAAGGTAAGTTATTCCTTAAGCAATATATATCATAACGATGTTAGTAAGACAGTGGTGCATACGTTTATTAGACGTAGCAGTTTAGTACCCAGAGTAGATAGTCGCCTGAGAACATTCGTCCACTTTCCAAGTGGGGTGTTTGTTGTTGTTGTTCAGTTGCCTGCGATAATCCTGACAATATACTTTGTTGACATCAGTCAAGGTGAGCAGTTCACAACTCCATCTGCGTGATTTACATATGAAAGGTCCACAACAACCAAATCCCGTTACCCTACAAACATAATGGTTGTGTAAGATCTACAATGTTATAACACAGATCAAATTACATGCCACATGATCATGTTTACATCAATGTTTATGGTTTGTTATATCCAAAATATAGGAATTCGTGTACTCAATTTTCTACTTTACATTGTTTAAATCAGTACTGGTCCATATTCTAGTAATGGTAACAGTACTAACACCAGCTAAATGATGATACAAAAATAAACTAACTACTTTACATGTGAATCATGCATATATTTAGTATATCCATATGTATTTACTTTACTATATATCAGCATGATCAGCTAGGATTTTATCTAGGCTTGTGGATTAACAAGTTTAACCCTCTCCATGCTGGATTAGGCACATCTCTTTAGCCATCTATGGTTGCTTCCAGCATGAAGAGGGTTAAACATGTTAAATGAACCATGACCCTCAAAGCAAAATTACAACTTAAATTACACATAACTGTATAAATATCAGTCTTACCAAATTGTTTTACCATCTACAATGAATTTTAGGCATAATTTTCTTCAAGAGTTAACATGAAAATTATAAATGGTGATTCTAAAAGCGACTCATAATTTGAGTAAACTGGTTATTGTGGCATTAGAGCATGACATATTTGTTTATCTGTTGACTGACAATAACGTGTAAGTACATAAACATTGCTGGTACTTACTTACCAAGCCTTATATGACCTTTCATCCATGTCTGTGGCAGCATGTTTATGGCATGTTATAACAGTGTGAGTGTTCGAATTAAAAATTAATAGTGGGTCTGGGGGTCATTTGAAAACCTGCAATGTTAAAGGTATCTGTGTGACCCCCTGAAAATTACAGATTTTACCACCTTTAACATTGGGCCTATGGAGAATGACCCCCTCATTATTTTCATTATTTCGAACACTGTTATCGTATACATGTACTTGCACGTTTGACACATTTCTAATATTTATCAATTTGATCTCTTTTACCAATTTACTATTTATACCAACTATTATAACCAATACCAGGCTTAATAATTTAAATGATAAATAATATGAATAAAACACATTTCAAATGTAGGAAACTAATTGATCAATAACCCGATAACAAACAAAATGATCAATAACATGATTGCTACCGGTAAATACATAAACTGATTAAGTTCTAAATTATTTTATAATTCTCACCATCATGATTATAAACTGTAATCAGGTAATGCTCAATTTGACCTTGTGTCATAACAATAATTAATGTGCACGTTTATTTATATTGTGCCACGTTTCATGCTTGATTGCTTGGGTTGTATACTCCCCAGGGAGTTGAGAAGGAACACTGTGTGTATAATGATCCATTGACCAGAGACAATAATGTGGTGCTTAGAGCATGCCTTAGGGTGTATTATAAGTGGCTCTATTATTATTATCGTGTTACATTATTAACCCAATCAATGGATCAGTGTGTTCTCATTTTCCTTCTCAACTCCCCGCAGAGTTTAATTAAAAAGAAACTCCAACGTATTTTGCAATGTTCTTTGATCATGCTGCTTCGGATTTATGTAGGTGTACCAACTTTTTGTAGGTCTCCAGTTTCCAAATATGGCCTGCAATAGAAACACTATTTTCATTTTGTGAAGTACTTTTCAACATAAGAGAAAATATACCTGTTCCAACTTCATAAGTAGCTGTTGTATGAATATCATGAATATGAGTAACAGTTATTTACTTGCTTTTAGATTATGAACTGTAAATGGGGTAATTTTTCTGAAGGATGCCACACATCGCTGATCTTTAGTTATTTCTCAAGGACACTCAGTTGGACAGCAGGTTTATCTATGCATGCATCCCTATGAATATATAATGACTAACCAAGTATGAATATCTCGATTTGGTGATGCCATTACCGTATCATGATTATTATGATATCAGAATTATGAAGATATAATTTGGACAAGTTTCAAGATCGTCTGAAATTGGTAAGAGGTCAAATCTAAATATGGCTTCTCGATTTGTATGATTTGGTGCTTGTGTACAATACTATACAACCTCTAGATCCTAGTATATACAACCCCTCCAAGTCTCAAGGTCATAGCTAAGCCCAATGCCATGTTAATTTTATCTCAAGGACTCTATGAATTTCAGTATTTAATCTATAGATTCTTTGGAGGCTATTAACTTTAAGGTGTAAGCAACCTATGTGAAGACACTTTGATTATGTTGAAGAACCTTTTGAAAGCCCAAGAACATTATGGTATGCAAATTATTTCAAATGTCAAGAACATTCAGGTCCATTTGCAAGCTTTTGAGTTGCTTCAACATCAATACTTTATCATTATTAGTGACACAAATAGAAAAATGATTGCTGTAAAACACTAAAAGTTATGCGGATAATATACACAAAGTGATATACACAGAGCCGTTCACTGAAATACTATATTAGTATCAAAAGTAGCGTAGCAATAGTAGTGCAGCTTGAACGCACCCCAGGGCTCGTATTTTCGATAGCTAAGAAGTTCTTAGTGAGAAACAATCTATTCAATAATATACATGCGTAAGCAGACAACTAGTTAGGAAAATTCTTAGTACAGTGCTCCCTCGATATAACGCTGAAGTTGGGGTCCATGACATGCCACCCGCGTTATAATACCCGCGTTATATCAACAAATATAATTGGAGGAAAAATAATAATTACCAAAAATAAATTAATTGGACCCCGCGTTGTATCCGAATCCGCGGTGCATCGAAGAGCGTTATATCGAGGGGGCACTGTACTTACAAACTTCTTAGGACTTTTTGAGAATACTGGGCCTGGTATTTAACTGTTTAACTATTATATCGTGCAATCTCATTAAAATCCTATCCATAATTGATGCTCCTACACTACTTTTGTGATCCTGTCACTTGCTAAACGAGTCCAAAAGTCCTATCACACTGACCTATAGCTGACCACAGCCAATCACAAACCCGTTACTGTGTCACATCTCATGTCTCGGGGGAGATGGATACGGATTACACATTTTCCGTGTGGTTAAACTTGTTTGTTAGTGTACAAGACTTGGACATTCAGACCAATAAAAAATGACAAATTTGTGATGCTGAGCGAGAATGATCTAAATTTTGCACGTACCGGTACATTAATTTTATTCAATGCAAATTTACAATGTAAATCACTTCATTTGTTCTGCATGACATATCATGTACATTTCCAAAGGTTTTATTATTTAAAAAAATAAATACATGCTTTGCATTTGTAATTGTAGTTCATGTGGAGATAAGATTTTAATCATGAACTGTCTTTGTTGATTAACTGACAATGACATGCACCTATGCTGTAATTCACCAATTATAACGTATGTTTAGTAAGCACACTGCTAGGTGATCATGGTGATATCACAGCGGTACACCTCCATTTGTAGGCGCCACTCAACTACTGAGTACTACTACTAGTGTCTTTGACAAAGGCGTTCATTCTTTTCATCCTATGACATCTAAACCTATTCCTGTCTAGTATTTGTTAATTAATATACCGGTATGTGTTTCTTTTTGTAATACTCTGCTGTGGAGGAATAAAAGGATATTGATTTTTCTCTTGCCAGTCATGCCAGAATGTAACATTGAAATAGCATGAAATGAATATACATATTTATTAAAACCACACAATTACAAACATAACCTAAATATGTGTTCATCCAAGTTTAGTAAATTTGCATGAATATTTTTATCACATGACAACTATAGAGTACGATTGCTGTAGTAAATTGCATTTGCTTCTGTTCCTCTTCTAAATGTCACATGCTGCTCTGGTGTGCTATTAGCGAATGTGGTGAAAGTTAATCATGTTAAATGACTGTTCACAAGCTGGGCCGTAGTGCCGGGCTGGATGTGTCGTGCTTTGTACCGGTAGTCGACTCCCCTGAAGACAGAGACCGCCACAGATGTGGCATGACTTATAGCAGGGGGTCCATGACTTATAGCAGGGGGTCCAGTACATACTCCTGGAACTATTGATTTCCACAAATGACAATCCCGCTGATGGAATGCGTACAGGAAAGACTGGCGTGTCGTATTTATATAAACTTCTTATCCCCCGTTACATCGAGGTGACAGACAGCGTCGGTTACTCGGTCGGTGTCGACTGACAATGGTTTAACATCTGAGTAGATGTCGGCTGCCAGAATGGCATCACTGTAGATGTATTAAATGTGAGAAGATATTTCCTGTCAGTGCCAGTGGCCGGTCTCGAGGTAATGTTTGCGCTGTCACTGCTGTCGGTAATGCATGTCAGTTAGGTAATAGGTAATTCACTATGGTAACGCATATTGGACAGTCGTTTCAGATGCTTCTGGTGATCAGAAAGGAACAACAGACACTGGATTTACAAATCTAAGTTTGGACGTACAGGGTTTTAGTGTTACCTACATTTCAGTCTGTTAAGAACATAGGTACTAGGACAAAGCAAATGAGTATTTATTTATTTATACATCTTGTTAATTGCAAACTCACTATCCAGATGTATTGTAAACATTTCTAATTTCTCTTATTTTTCTATTTCTCTGCAGAACTATCCTGTGCTATTAACCATGTCCTCCCCACTGGATCTCCCAGACACACAGTCTTTGAACAATGACGTTATTTCGGATAACCCGACGCACGGCCACGGCCACCATTTCCTCATCCCAAGTCCAGTTCCCACTCGCAGATCACGGACAATGTCACAGTAAGTAACCCTGTTGCTATGGTAATGATGGTAACTATGTAATAGTAAGACCAAGAGTGACCAACAATGTGATTAAATGCTGCAAATTTGCCTCAATGTGTCATATATATATGCATTATGGTATAGATGTAACTGTCATTATTGTCATACTTTTCCTCATTAAATCATTGCAAATGGGTGAAAGATGTCCGCAGCGACATTACACTCCATAATCACTCACTCACTCACTCACCTCATCATTAACACTCTCCATGCTGGATTAGGCACAAATACGTTGCTCTTTAGGGAATATCTGGTTAATATTTTCATCCAATATTTTAATACGTGTATGTCTTGTATTTGTTCAAATGAATCATATTGTCATACCAAGTACTATTCTTTGTTTCAATAATGTAATAGAATTTAATATCATGATATAAATTTGTTTATCATCATGATTATCCCCAGTCAGGGCATCTGGCATTGTGCGGCAAGTTTTGGTAAATTGTGCGGCATTTACAGGGCAAATTGTGCGGCAAAAAATGTCAATTGTGCGGCAGAAATTGTCAATTATGCGGCACATTGTGCGGCAAATTGTGTTATTTTTATGAGTAATTTTAATTATTTTCCCATATGTTTTAGGTTACAGTTCCAGCATGATCATGTATATGAAAATAAAAAATGTTAAATTAAAAATAAATTTAAAA
>JAUTBZ010063216.1:926-17928 GCA_032361785.1 Lepetodrilus galriftensis
CCGTTAGCAAGATTATTTCACTCCTATCACGGTTTGTACGTTTAGGGCAGGAGGAAACCCGCAACATCCGTAATGCTGAATGTTGGAATAAACCGAGCACTGACTGATACTGACAGACCATCTGTATTCTTAATTATAAAGTGTCAATACAATATCGCGGGACGGGATTTGAACTAGAGTTGTTTTACTCCGAAGTCCAAACGTTCAATCCTTGCACTGCCACCCCTCACAACATTTACCCAGATGTCATGTCAACCGCTTTATTGACGCAGGAGCACTCCAAGCTACGCATGCTTACGTGTAGGCTACTACCATTCCCAGCAAAGCCTCCATTTATTTCTAGATTATATGAAGATATATAGGCCCTATACAGTTGTCGGGGAGACGATAATTGTATCAGACCATGCAAATAACTTGATTAATAACCTTTGACCTCTTGCAAAGATGATGTTGTCACATTAGGTTTGATAAACGAGGCCGCCAGCCATCAACCATCCAACACACACACACATCCAGTCTCGTTTAAATAAGATCCGAAACTAACGCTTAAACAGATATTGTGACATTCGTTCCGTTACGGTCTCATGAAATCGCCATACAATTTGAACTCTGACCTCAGCCAATCACAGCCTCGCCTACATAAACCCTGCACCGTTTACCATTACATGTAAACCGGCCACTGATTGGTTAACACTCATAGCGTTGACTATACGTCAAGGTGAGGTCATAGAGCAATCTGATGCGAGGTAAATGCCGATTCCGTCAGATCTCAGATGCGCGGAGATCTGATTTTTAAGGAGATTGATTCACATCCACACCCAAAAATAGTATAGGCTACTAATATGCGATTGTATAATTATTACAAATTATGAATAAAATAGTGTCCTAGTATAACTCTAACCCCAACCACGTGAGCCAATCAGATTGCCGGGAATTGGGTCCTTGTCGGGGAATATACCACGCACAAGTCCGGGTTCAGTTCATAGTCAAGATCCAGATCCGTTTCAGGGCATCTCATTTTCATGATTTGCGGGGGCATACCCAAACCCTTTTATGACTTCTTCATTACTGTAATAAGATATATGCATTCTTTATTCCATAGTTGTTTACCGATATTAGCTATATAATGTACATATCTAATATCAAGCGTAATCGTAATTCTTATTCGTATTCGTAATTTGTATGGTGTTAATCAAAGACGCTGTTCTGTCTCCAGGCACAGGACTTTGAATAATTATAATAAAATACTATACCATATCTATATATAGATATGGTATACTATTTTATTATAATTATAGATATGGTATAATATTTTATTATAAGTATTCAAAGTCATGTGCTCCAGGTCGCGTGACTTTTATTAAACATTTAATTGGTTGTTGGACATATATCACTCTGGTTCTAAACGAAATCTTTCTTTGGAAAAATGGAGATAGAACAATTCGATTTCTTGAAATTTAACATAATAATTTATGTCTGAAAAGTTTACTTAGATTTCTTTTTACTTAGAACTACCTGTTTCTCGGCTGACGTATTAATAATATATTCAATTTGAAAAATATTCTTAACACTCTTCTAGTATAATTATGAAATTATGACCTACATCTTTCTCCAAGAAGGTTGCAAGTTAATCATTTGAGATTATTCTTCTGTGGTTCCAATGTTGCTTCTCTTATCCCAAGTACGTATACAGACCTGAACATACTAGTCTATATATGTTATACAATTTCCAGGGGCGGATCCAGACTTTCAGTTTAGGGGGGTGGGGCTGAAAGTGTATTTTAGAGGGGGCTCATAATTTCACCATAATACAGAATACATGTTTATTGAACAAAATTGTCCAATTCTAGGGGGGGCGCAAGCCGGGTGAGCCCCCCCTTAAATCCGCCCCTGAATATGAATACATGTTGTTAGTTTATAAAATTGTAAAAATACAAATAAAAAAGAAAAGTTTTATTCCAGTATTAGTTCAGTTTCTACACTACCAATAACCAGATGTAATATCTCTACCAGATTACATGTAATATCGTCATAAGAAAACTTGTTATAGATGTGTTTTACTGCTGCGACTATTTGCATGCTGTAAAATAAGCATGAAATCTCAGTTAAATACAAATATAGACAGACAGGTCAGGTGAAGGTGAACTTAAACATTGAAAGATTTGCATAACCGGGATAAGTTATATTAATGTTAGCTTTGTAATGAGGACACTCATGTCTGTAGTCTGTGATGTAGCAGATTGCTGGATGTACGTTTATTTAGTGGATGAAAAACACTGGGGCACATCAAAGTAATTTATACGTGTATAGATCTAGCCATTGCTAATTTTAGCATAGAAAAAAAATTTGAATTAATTTAAATTTCACGAAATATAGAGGCTATTATTAACTAGTTTTCTCAAATATATTTTCTAGTCAAGTATATTAGTAGACCTTGTATATATATAACGGCCTCGCATAAACCAGACACTCGTCTATAACATACTGAATCTGAAGTCCCAGTCCTGTCTAACGCTAATTACAGTACAATGTATATGCATATAACAGACTTCGCATATAACGGACAAAAATAGCTGATCTCAATTAGTACGTTAATATGCTAAGTCTACTATTTATCAATGTATAAGGAAATAACACTACAGTATTCTCAAAAACATTCTAGAATCAAATTATCGTTTTTCCTCAATATTGCTATAAGTATAATTATAAACATCAACAAATCACCTGGTTTAAAAATCTGTCATTAGAATGTAAACATGTATAAAGATTAAGATGTATGATACTCTTAAACAAGCAGTCAAACTATGCCTCAGGGCTACTGACAGTGATCATGTAAATCCTATACTATATCTTTCAGACAAGATAGTTATAAATATTTATTTTGGTAGCCACTCGGAAAGATAATAAAAAATACATATGTTGACATGATATATCAAATTAAAACTAGGAACTTGCTTACCGTAGCTACATAAGGTCTGTATTATAGTAATTTACTGAATACTGCCAAAAAATGAATATTGTCATTATATAAATATTGCAGTAAAATATTGCAGTGAAAATACACTTGAAATATAGAGTACACTAAGGGTAGACATGCTGGTATTTCACTCCACATAAACTCCACTGAAAACATAGACTGCACTACATTACCTTCAGAGTATTCATAGAATTGAATACAACATTAAATGCAAATTCTTAAAGAAACATGATAAGTAACTGCCTCAATTTAATCTCCATCGACTATGCGGACAAACCCACGAAGTACATCAGTATGCGTATTTGGAATAGCCACCTGGGCAAATGTAGACTGATACTCGCAGCGATGCATATACCCGGTATTTATTACCTACAGTACTTGTAACCTAAGCAGAATGTAAACATTGATCCATGCATGTGTATTTAATTAATCAAAAACATGCATTGAGTTAAGCATAATACACTTTATACAAGCCTCGAACAAATAAAAAACAGGTAAAAAATAACAATAAAAAAGGGAGCCT
This sequence comes from Lepetodrilus galriftensis, assembly GCA_032361785.1. Classification (NCBI taxonomy): domain Eukaryota; kingdom Metazoa; phylum Mollusca; class Gastropoda; order Lepetellida; family Lepetodrilidae; genus Lepetodrilus; species Lepetodrilus galriftensis. The sequence goes on from JAUTBZ010063216.1 coordinate 4,427, forward strand.
ATTCTTCAAACGTTCAATACAATCATTTGACAATCTTAAAGATTTGTATAGTAAGGCTATGCACATTATTAGGCTAAGAGGATCGTAAGAACGTTTTGAGAATAAGCCATTCTCGAAACGTTCTTACGATTGTACAACAATCTTAAATATTCGTATGGTAGAACGCACGTTCTTAGGCTAAGACGATCGTAAGAACGTTTTGAGAATAAGTCCTCTGGGGGCCTATTCTCGAAAACATTCTTACGATTGTACAGCAATCTTAAATATTCGTATGGTAGAACGTACATTCTTAGGCTAAGAAGATCGTAAGAACATTTTGAGAATAAGCTTCCCTGATCTGTCTCAACGTTGCACACAAATCTTCCAACGCCACCCTCGTTTTGTATTCCTTCAATACAGTTTTTTAATACCCTCTCTGCTGTCTGAACTTGTTATTTAAGAACTATCGACTGCTTAGACGAAGTTTGAAAGGATCAGTAAGTTTTTAAGTACTTTGGCCAGCGATGTGACCAAAGGTCTGTCGCAGACATAACATCGGTCGTAAACACGGTAAACAAAACGCTTGTTCATGGGAATTTTCTACAAAGGGCCCCCGATGTCAGTGAGCGTGAAATCAGCGTGATATCGACACGGCTGCGATCACATCACGGGACTCTTGTGGTATTGATACTATTGAGGTTGAGACGTGCAGGTAGCATTTTACCTCTTGAATATACTCAATATTCCACACTCAATAAATATATACGTGATATACACAACTGATATTAACATTATTATTACCATCTCATCAGATGATGATATTAACAACAAAAATAATTAAGGAATAGTAAATTACCGTTCAATTTCAATTTATGAACTACATGATCGTCTTTCTATTATTTTTACGTTTATTTATTTATCTATGTATTGCTTATGTTGCTGCAGGAATATTTCACCTATACTAGCTGTATACACAGTCAATGATTTAATGTTCAGCGATACAATATTATTACAAAGGTTTGCATGTTTAATGATTGTCCTATCTATTTTTACAAATTACCAATCTTGCAGGGAGGTCTTACATAAAACATAAACAGATGTACATACCAAAAAAACAACAAGACATAAACATGATACAGTTTGAAGTTACGAGTAATATTGCCCAGGGGGACTATTCACGAAATGTTCTTACGAACGTTTTAGCCTAAGAACAGTTCTTAACGATTCTTATGGTATGACTGCGACCTGATCTTAAGACTACCAATAAGAATTTCATAAGAACGTTTCGAGAATAGGCCCCATGTATACTATGTTAAATTATTCATGATTATCTAGACATCAGTACCATATACCAAGTGGTAGACCGATGTGAATTCCAGTAAATAATGAAAACCAATCGACCCCAGCAATCGAAATCTCATCCTTCATGTTAATTCTCACCCAAAGGCAAACAATCTTAATTAATAATAGGAACATCCTTCATTAGTAATTACCAGTAGTAATTATTCTCAATGGGGAAGTCAAGAACCGGTATGAGTGTAGATTGTTCTAGACAGGAAACGCACACTGTAATTGACGTGTGTGTATTTCGTTCTGACGACAAAATCACTTCTGGTTGTAGTGCAGCTTCCACACTTATCGGCTGTAATCTGGCGGTGTACATGTCGCTAGGCATGTTGACATACTGCCGCCACCCTGTGTTGTAAACCGCTGTCAATCCACGGTCAAAACATTGCACAATTGGACCGAGGACAGTTAAAGACACTCGCACAATCGGGTGCACATCAGTCGGAGATAAGTGGATATTGAATATCAATAAAGGTTCTGATGTAAGGAGGGTTGTGAGACAAGCATGTTTTTGAATAGCAGGAGTCTAGGCTATTCTCAAGATGTTCTTATGATTAGTTAGCCTAAGAATGTGCATAACAGTTTCTTAGCCCTACGAATGACAACATTTGGTATTCTGGATGACAACATTTGGTATTCTGGATGACAACGTTTTTGTAAGCTCCATGCATCAATATCATCTTACAAATGACAACTATTGGTTTTCTTGATGACGTTTCTCAATGACAACTTTTTGAATTCTCAATGACAACTTTTGTCCTCAATGACAACTTTTGGTATCCTCAATGACAACTTTTTGTATGCTCCCTGCATATCGTCCCATGAATATCATCCTACGAATGACAACTTTTGGTCTTCTTGATGTGTAAAATCTTACGAAAATCTTACATCAGCTCCAGACCATTGGTAAAACAATCTTTAATACCTATTATTTATCAGTAGACTGACAACTAACGCTATCCTAGGTAAATGTTCAGTGCAAATATGACGACAAACTAGTCAAACTATGACATAGTTTCCAGTATGACATAAATGACATAAATTGTTATATTGTCTTTGAGTCTGACTTTAGGCCTAAAGATCTTTTCATAGCAATATTTTCTAAGAATAAGATACTTTTGAGAATAAAGGTCCTTGCACACGAGAGGCGAGCGAATTATCGCCGCAATAATCAGTGATGGCAACAAAAGATTCGATCAAAATTTGTCGCTGCGAATTTTGCTTTTGGTGTGCAAGCATATAGATAAATGATAAGCTTCTATCTCAGAATGTAAATCGCCAAGTTTATCACCACGAAATACGCATCTGTTGTGCAAGGACCTTAATAACATGTACTTAGTAAACTTTCATTAATCCTTAAGATTGTCGTACATCAAAATCATAATAATGTTTCCAGAATGGGCCCCCTGGTGTTTTGAATCCATTGTCAACTGTCGTTGTAGTTATGTTGATAACATTGAACATGGTGCGAGTGAAAACACCGGAAAGTATGTGGAATTAGATAATGTTTAGTCATGGATTATATCGGGTCTACTGAACTTAACACGTTGTGCACTTGAACAACGTTTCTTTATTTTTACATGTGCGATGCATATGATGTCATGATGACATCAATACATATGTCTATGAAACTTTTTGAGTCGCATAACATACAGGCAATCTGATTGGCTGATGTAATGAAAACGTGTTGTTCTTTTTTATTTTTGACTTCAACACATATCAAAATTTCATTTTCGTGACCAGCAAACAATTATTGTGTAAATCAAAACATGTTGGATTTCTGCAAGAATTGTTCAGAGCAATAGTTTTGTTGACCATAGCTTTTGAGCTGTTTTAAAGAAAAACATTCTCGTGATTCTTAAAGAAGAAATGTTTTTGCTATAGGGCCTATATATTGCAACAGCTGTTGACCGTATGGTCTATTCTAATCGTTACCAACCCAGGCTCTCTTATACCAAATGGCGTAACTCTTTGTATGGGAAATATTAATGCCACCATTGGCCAGACTATGTTGTTATGATTGGAGATATGGTTAGACATGTTAGACATTATATGCAGGAGTAAGCTGGTGCTAAAATTACTCAAATTTTATATATGGGATTTGTGAACAAACTGAGTTGACCATGAAATTGTGCTTAATTTGTTTCCCCGTAATCGATTTTGGGCCAGATAATTATCAATGTATATTTACATTTTAAACCTAGCTGAGCGGATTTAAGAAATTGTCTTTCTCTAGTAATTGGAATAGGAAATTATATACAGTACTTATAACAATGGAATAGGAAATCAAATATATTTGTCTTTATAACTTGAATACTAGTATACCGGGTACTTTACATTTTTTTTGTCTAAACAATATTTATTTTAAGAAAAACATCCGGGATCCACGAACTGCCAACTTAATGGCTATCTGAACATGTAATTTAAATGTTGTTGATCAATGGACAGCCATCATTAAATGATTGAAATATTGCATCTAGCTGTAACACTGATTCTTGTATCATGGTTAGGTTATTGCAGGCTTTCATCACGTAATCCGATAATGCAGACCAGTTGGTGCCATGTAGGACGTAAAGGTAATAAATGCAAGTACTGTTCAATTTATTGCTGACTGATATCACCATGATCACCCATATAATCAGAATCAAATCGTTATGTCAATGCATTGCAAGCTAATAACCTAGGAATTTAAATACAACTAATTTTTCAATATTGCTTGAGCTTTAGAATCTAGGAATTTAAATCAAAACTGTTATTTCAATACATTGCAAATTTTATTTAAATTTTATTCTATTTATTACCTCTGATTCTGATTACCTTCACCTTTCATTGGTAAATCCATACCTGCATGTACGACAGGTATGTATAATGTACACGATGTACCAAGAGATAGTAAAGTGTCTGTGTAGTGAAGCACAGAACAAATACGAACTCGCTGTACGGAGTAACGTGATCGCATCTATCACCTAATCTTTACACCTAGCGAGCCATTAGACCAATAGTAGACATAGTAGACATAGTAGAGTGCGGGCCTGTTGTTCTCCACCAGGACCTAATGGCCTGTGTGCCCCGTGGTGGAACAGGGCTTTAGGGCTACGACCTGTCAGTTGTGTTAGGACGGAAAACAATCGCGGTGATATAAGCCTTGACATGGTGTTGAAGTGCCGTATTGTAGTCGCTGAAGTGTGTTTTTATTACCTAGGGTGTCCCGTAAATATTTGCAAATCATTGTTTATGTTTAATGTATTTGTTTATTTATTTGTTATTGTTATTCATCCATTTATTCATTTACTTATTTATTCAGTTTATTTATTCAGTCAGTGGTTATTTGTTCGCACTGCAATCATTGTAGTAAATTTTCATTAAATTTTCTATGACATATCAAAAACATTAATTCTTTCATTCATGGAATATCAACGAGTCAGTAGATATTGTACAATAATATTAATACTAATCTGTTGAAGCAACAGAGCTCGAAGTCGTCTACTGGATTATTTCCCTAATCCCAGCTTGTACACGGGTATTTGTTATGAATGTCTGTACTGAACGTACCTAATGTACAGATCTCTGCGTGTAGATCCTGTGTAAGAGGGATCAGCTGTTAATGTGGTGCCAAGAGCCGAGGATTGGAAGTCAGTCTGTAGAGGCACTTCCAGGTCCAGTTTCTCCATGTCAGTGTGGGCTATGTGGCTATAGCTTGTAGGCATTGGTGCCAATGGATAGCAGATCCAGTTTATTGATGTCAATGTGGGACAGAGATTTATGGTACATTTTGAAATATTTAAAAAAAAAAATTTTTTTTAAATTTATTTATTTTAATTTTAATTTTTTAATTAAAAAAATAATAATACTTATATATATAATAATGAAGTGCACGTATATCTATCAGTTTATAGATACATATTTCTATATGCTTCAGTATGATAATATGATTATATGCATGATATGTGACATTTATATCTAGATTATCCCACTATAACATGACCAGTGACAAGTCTGATATGAATGTTTGAATGCTAATGTATTGAGACCATGAAAGCAACTATTCAAGCACATGTGTAATTACGTTAAAACACTATCAGTTAGTTAAGCACAGGTAATCAGGCATATTGTTTTCTCTGTGCCTCCACCATTCCTAGATCCTATCTACATCTACCTTTGTCTACCTTAGCCTATCACCAAGTGATCAGATATTCATGTTATAATTAGACAGCTATTCTATCAATAATACACTAAGAAGATCGGCTGGGGTATGGTTGGGGTACACACGTAGGCTATGCTATCTCCTGGCTTTTGTCAACAGATTTGCTTAATTATCAAGGACACAGAATACTGCCTTGTAGTATACCACACATAATACACTTAAATATTCTTTGTCGGCAGAAATGCTTAATTATCAAGGACTCAGAATACTGCCTTGTAGTACACCACACGTAACACACTTCATTATTATATCAAAATATTCAATATGTTCCATTCATTGAGTGTAATTGGGTTTGTTTTGACATTGTTGGCTTGTAATGGACCTCTTGGGTGTAATGAATGCACAGAACCTTTTGGCCCTGTTTGATAAAAGAATGTAATTAGATATTGTGGGGTAATCCGTGACAGAATAAATGATTGGCCTCAGAAGGTCTGATTGTGTTATCGACTACCAGCAAGTGACCACAGAATCATAGAATCTTTGTGCTGATTGAATAACTACCACTATTGATGACTATCCTTATAACTTCTTAATTACTAGCAGTGTTGTGTATGTGTATAAGCTAACAGTATTTTAGTATAGGTATTTTGCCAAGAATTTGACATGACAGATAGACCCTTCTTCTCTTCTGTAAGTTATAGTTGAAGTATTTTATGTATATTACTTTTTTGTTGTTGTAAATTTGAATTTGGTATCTATTAAAGTATTCATCATTTCAATACCAATCAGTATTATCAACAATAGATACTGGTATGAGTGACAGTTTTAAGTATGTCATTGTTACCGCTGTAAACTGAAAATATGAAAACCATATTGTTGAATATTATAAGATCTAGCTACCTTTATATGTTCTATTTAAAGAATTTCTGCAATCCCAAAATTTGAATTTGATTATTAATAAATATTACATTTAAAGACAAATTTCCTGATAATGATTTCTGAAAAACTAATGCAGTCTGTACCATCAATATATATTTACTTTCTACATAAAATATTTCCATTCATAAATGAGAAATATTATAATTTTACGTTTTGAGATATGTCGTTAAAAAGTAACATCCATAGAAGAGGGACACTACTCTGCATGCCTTCTCCTGCTCGACACCATAACCTAGACATGTATTTTAGAATTGATGTCAGAGGTAGACCTACAGTTTAAACACGAAGTGAGCGTACCTGCCGATCATTGCTGGCGAACTGTTGACACAAGTATGGTAGAGGTGGTTCATTTATATCCCTGTATGGGTGAAATATTCCCTCTGCTGTGTAGACATGGTAGAGAACCAATTCAGTCAACGTAACCTGACATGACCATGATTTTTACTTTTAACACTCTTCATGCTGGAAGCAACTTATGCCACTATGTATACCAGGAATCGAAATGATTCCAGAATGGAAAGGGTTAAAGTCATATTACATTAGATTTGAGTTGGGGATTAGAAATAAATATCGGTCACATGGTGTAAAATAAAAACTGTCATCCAGATTGCAGCATTGTTGAGTTTTGGGTGATGAAATTATTAATTCAAAAGTCATATTGCTTTTAACAGTTAAGAGCATTATGAAAATCAATAGGTATAGATATAATGAATACATTATTCAAATTTAGCAGCAATTGTTGTTACCTATAGATTGTTCCACAGCACGTACTCTCGTAAGTGCATTTACTATACTCATAATATGTTATAGAGGTCCTGGGTTAGATAGCACATATATGGTAGTGCAGTTGACTACAACTGTTTAGGTTTGGGTTTGAATATATGTCGAGTACCCACAGTTGAGACTAGTTTCAAATGCAGGTGAGATAGTTAACACTCTCCCTGCTGAAGGCAACCGGAAATGCCCTAATGAGCAGTGTTTTTATTTAATCCAGCAAAGAGAGGGTTAATGCAGTGACTATATTATGCCAAGTGTACAGTTATCTCCCTTGGTTCCTCTGCACCAGCCATGGCTCACAGGTCTTACTGTAACATAGTTGTTGTGGGTTATCATCCCACCATAAACAGGTCATCACTAAATCCAAGCTCGTACCATCACTATGGCTGTAGCTTTGCCACCAGACCATCAGCGATACCACAGTGAATGAGCATGACACCACCATGATGACTGGGCTAGCACTCTTTCACCCCACCCCCACCACCCACATGGACTGGTGGTGCCCTTGTGTAACTGTCACCACTCTGTGTTCACAATCGGTTTTGCTGTACAGGTCAGACCGTGAACATGATGGAGCTTTGCTCCAGGGTTGTCATTTTCCAGTCATAATACATGAATTATTATTCATTTATCTCTTCAAGGAGAGCAAATTCTTTTGACTAGTGAATCACCAGGAGACATTATAGACAGCAATGTATTACAAGTCGATCCACAAATGTCTATAATTCAACTTTTTTTTAAATACAATAAAAAGACAATAAAAAGTAATATAGAATTGTACATAGTACCAGTAATATGTAGAAATGTGCAGTGTTATATCATATAAGTAGTAATATACAGTAATGCATAATAATATTAAGTAAAAAAAATTACAGTACTATACAATATGTTTATTATTATATATTTTTTGAATTGGGGCTTTAAGTCAGCTTTCAGGATTCTTTAACTTATATCACAGCTTGTCAGTTTAGAGCAGGAGGAAACCTGCAACATCCGTAGCTCTGAAAGTTGCAGTAAATCTGTGAGCAACTGCTGATACTGACAGACCAAGGATGATAAGCGCATTGCCACAATGTTACAATTACTACAGTGACATTACTACATTACTACATATACATTGACATTCTCCATGGTAATTAGTATAAACAGTATCAAAATTGTGTACATTACCTGTCCTCATGATGGATGATGCTAAAATGAACAGCAGCTGTTGTATGATCTCCTTCAACAGTGTACAACCATTGAGAAGCTCTAAATAACTGTGTTTTACTGTGTAGTATTGTGTAGTATTGTTCTATGATCTCTACCAATGATTAAGAGACTGTAAATAACCCTGAGAGGGTGAATATACTACAAGACTGTAAATGACCACGATGGAGTAAATACTAAGAGGTTTAGATCGCCTGTTTCTAGGTACAGTCATTATGTTGACATGTAAAAATTAGAAAATAAGAAACTTGTTATCTTTTAATCCCATTTATTTTATTTATTGCCATTTACATAAGAGACCATGATAAGAACAGTCTCCGTGCTTTAGTTATGCCAGTTGTGATACATTCAGCAGCATAGTGACAATTATTTATTGTATGCCCTTGACGTGTTAGTAATACTTGGACTTTGTTCACTTTTAGAATCAAACATTATTATTTGAACCATGTTTATTTTCTAAATTCCCTTCACATTCAGCAATAAACATTATTTATTAATATTTATTATTATTTTGGTTATTTTAATGCTAATATTGCAAATATTGAATATTTGAATTCTGAATTCTCTTATTTATCAATTAATAATGTTTTTATTGTATATTTGCAGTTGGACTTGTGTACCAGTTTTGAGGAGAGAAGGAAGATCCGTGCCGCTATCAGAAAGGTGAAGGACGGTGGCATCAAGTCTCACAGCTTCTCCACAACGTCTTCAGTGTCCAGTCCTCAGTACAGTCCACAGTACAGTCCTCAGTATGTACCAGGAAGCCAATCAACAGTGACTCACATCCGGAGACCCAGTGAAGGTCTGTTGAGGACAGCCATCTCAAGCTCAAGCTCCAACAGGCCGCACACCGGCGGGTACAATCCTGACAGATCTCAGTTTGACTCTGGTGTGAGCAGGTTCTCTACTTCAGGATTGTCCAGAGATCGTCCTTTGTTGTCTTCCTCCTCCTCATCTTCTCAGAGTAGAGACAATTCCACATCCTCACCTTCTAAAGACTACTCCTCAACCTCCAGAAACTACTCCTCACCTTCCCCGATCAGAGACAGTTCCTCCTCCTCCTTCTCACCTTCTAAAGACTACATTTCCTCCTCATCATCTTCTAGAAACTACTCCTCACCTTCCCAGAGCAGAGGCAATTCCTCCTTCTCCTCTAGAGACTACTGCTCCTCCTCACCTTCTACAGACTACTCCTCCTCACCTTCTAGAGATTACTCCCCATCCTTGCCTCCTAGAGACTACAGTCCTGTGTCCACCCCCAGCATCAGATCTCCATCTCCAGTGGGCAATGGCAGACTCCACTCGAGCTCCATCTCAAGACCCAGTAGCGCAGGTATTCCTCGTGGTGGGCAGTCTCAGTTAACCAATGGAGTCGCGCATCAACCGATCATCAAATCATCATCAGACAACCGTGCCAGTTCCGTTGGAAACTTGTCGCATCTCAGAGATTCCATAAATTCAGTTGTGCTGAAGAAAAGTGCTTTGCATGATCATCCTGCAGAATCCAAGATTTCTAATGGGAATCGTCCAATAGAATCACAGCATTCTAACGGGAGTGTAGAATTCAGAAATGGTGTGGTAGAGTTGGAAACATCAGCATCAAGAAGAGACCAGGAACATGCGCTATCTGAACTGAAGAGGAAGTATATTAGTAGCAAGTCTGATGCCAGGAGCTCCGACCTGCTCAGTTCCAGTTCTCATTCGGGCAGGTCATGTGACTTGTTTTCAGAGAGAGGCAGTAAAAGTCCTGTTCTCAGTCATCTTTCAAAAAGGGTGAATTCTGCATCTCCCAGTAGTTCCACCAACAGAAGAAGCAGCAGCAGTAGTACCTCAACGCATTTTGTCAGCAGACCACAATCTATCATAAGTGATACGTGTAATGACAAGAGTAGGTCGAGTTACGAGCCTGACGGAAGTTACGCCAGGAGTTGGTCTGTTCCAGGGAAAGCAGACAACATTGACCAAAGAGTAGAAACTGTCCCTATTCACCACAAAAGCAGGTCATCTTCTGTGGATTCTGATCTCTTTGGGAGAAGTGGTGATTCTTCAAACCACGACAGGTCAAGGTCAGACTTGCGAAGGTCATACGACACGAGGTCGGACAGTGCGAGGAATGAGGATCACTCTGATCCCAGGATGGGGTTGAGTTCTCGTGGCAGCGATGAAGACGTCACTCGATGGCGGAGCTCGTCCTACCGCTCGCCTTCAAGGGGAGATAACTCTGAAAGTAATCTTCGACAAACTCAGTCATCGTGCCCAAGGGTGGACGACTGTGGTTACAATGGAAATTCGGCAATTGACACGATTGAAGTCGCAGAGATAGAGGAGTGTACATCAGAGGATGCTCTGCAGCAGTTGGTAAGTTCCTTCTGACCGTGTGAACATAGCCACTAAGATAGGATGTACGTAGAAATTAATTGGTGATTTAGAGAAAATAGGGTATAATTGAATTTAATACAAGTTCAGGTCTTGAATGACTAAATTGTTTAAGCAAGTTGCAATATGGAATACTTGAATGTTAGCATATTGAGATATCACAGGTGTACATTGTTCCTATTTGAGATCTCTGTAAATCTGATTTCATCACAGAGGTGTATTCAGTTCCTGTCATATCTCAGTACATCTCATCTCTTCACAGATGTACCTGGTTCCTGCTTGAGACTTCTGTACTCATCACAGGTGTACCGGTACTTGGTGTATCTGTAAATCTGATTTCATCACAGGTGTAATCGGTTCTTCTGAGATCTCTGTAAATCTGATCTTATCCCATATGTAGCTGATTCCTATTTGAGATCTCTGTAAATCTGATCTTATCACAGATGTACCTGATTCCTATTTGAGATCTCTGTAAATCTCATTTCATCATTGGGTGTATACGGTTCCTGTGAGATCTAGATACATCTGATCTCATCACAGATGTACCTGATTTCTGTATGAGATCTCTGTGCATCTGATCTCATCACAGGTGTACATGGTTCTTGTAAGATATCTGTACATCTGATTTTGGCACCAGTGTTCGACATAATGCCAGCTATGCCTAGGATTACAGCATTCCGTGCAGACCGAGATCTGTGCGACACTCGCATACCTGTGATCAGCTGATCGGCACCATTCAGTCTAATGTGCCGTAGCTTCTTTTAATCAATGACAATGCATATTTATTTTTAGTGTATTACATAGTGCTGGTTTTCAACACTTCTAAAATGCATTCAGAAGATGTATGCTATTCAAATGCGAGTGTTTCACAGTACTGCAAAGGCTATAAAAAGTCTTGTTAATTTTTTCTGTCTTCATTTATTTTATTTTATTTGGAGGGGTAGGGTGCCCCCCCCCCCACCCCCCCCTCCCAACCCCCTATAGATAGTATTGTTAATGTTTCTCTCTCTTCTTTTCTGTTTCGTTTTTCCTTCCCACCCCACCCCCCACCCCCAATTAATTTACATTTGTTACAATTATTTAATTATTTCAGTTCATGTTTGAATCCAGATTTTACTATGCAGTAGAAAAGGTTTCACATTAGAGGATATATTGGGTTCCAATGCATATATATCATATGTCCAGTACAGCATCCTACAGTGTATCTACAGCAACCAAGACCCGAGAATCTCACCATGCTACATACAAAAACAGACCACTGACATATTATTGTGCAATATAGTTTTGATTGAATTAGTGTTTTTAATCATAGTGGGAATATTTCACCCTAGATACATGAATACTGCCATGGATAATCGTATAAAAGTCATGTAATGTATGCAATCTGTGAGTCCCCAGCATCAGTCTTGGTTTCTCAATCTTACTGTTACACTTGCATTGACAGTGCTAGTGCTCTGTCATAAAGTTACAGTTTGACAACATTTAATATTATTATTGTCAACATTAGACATATGTTTTACAAGATTTGGGCATAATTCACTCCCGTTATCCTTGATCCGTCAGTACCAAATAGTGCTCACAGGTTTACTGCAACATTCAGTGCTGCAGAGGTTGCTGGTTTCCTTCAGCGCTAAACTGACAAGCCATGATGAGTGTTTGAAATAGTATTTTATTAGTGATTGATTCTGAATTATGTTAGCTAGAAATATGTTTTTGATATGTCTTGTTTTCACAAATATGTGTGTTCCAGGTTGAACCATGTTTTAGGAAATAATTTTTTTTTTAAATACCCATTGCTTGTTCAATAGTTTAATGAGATGTAATACTATCTGGCTCGTATTGATGTTATTTCAGTTGTCTAAGTCGACCGACTTTGGAATTCGGAGGAAGATTCGATCCAGGATGCGAGAATTGCGGGACGGTCCCATTGACCAAGGTGAAGGTCAGCAGGGGAAGCAATTCTCAGATTACAAGGAAGATACAAATGATCATGGTAAGGAAAATGTTCAAAGGTGATATTTGTATTTGTTTCTGGAAAATAATGACATGAACCATACTGCTGCTGATAATAATAATCATCATGATTTACGTAAATAATTATATTAAAATAATTGTAGTAGTAGTTACAGCGGCCAACACTAGGAGGTGAGTTAGTACAATGTTACCAGTTGCTCCAAAGGTGTCAGAAACAGATTCAGATATGTGATCAAACAACAGCAACTCTACAATAATAATAATAATATAATAATAATAAGCATATTTATAATGCACCTGACCCACCACAGAGTTTATTCAATGGTGCAATTATCAGACAAAACAAATGATATTTGTTGATATGTGACTCTCCCACGTGTTGCCGTATTTAGAAGGAAAGGTCGCAGTTTTCACCAAGAGCCATGTGCAATCAGATTGTTATGAAACTGGTGATGAGAGGGTCTCTCAGTTCGCCAGGGGCTCTGTTCACTGAAGCGATCGTATATGTAATGACATGTTAAGCCTTGGTGGAGGAAAATTTGATGATCCAGAAAGAGGAAAATTGTCCTCCATGAATTAAGGATTAACGATGAGGTTACATAAACAAATTATGATAGCTTCATAGCTGTGAGAACACTCATGGCCCCAGGGCTGGTGTGTGTGTGTGTGTGTGTGTGTCTCTCCCTCCCTCCCTCTCTCTCTCTCTCTCTCTCTCTCTCTCTCTCTCTCTCTCTCTCTCTCTCTCTCTCTCTCTCTC